>VUQJ01029138.1:0-16189 GCA_015108635.1 Andinoacara biseriatus | reverse complement strand
CACACAGAAATCACACAAAAACAGAGTCGCGGGAGCAGAGGTGGTGACAGTGCTATTTTCGACTGAGCCTGAAAAAGTAGCGAGTGTGTGTGTGTGTGTGTGTGTGTGTGTGTGTGTGTGTGTGTGCTTTTAGTGAAAACAAACAAAAAAACGTGGCAAAGATAGCTGTAGAAAGAGTGCGAGCACGCTTTTGTGTGTTTAATTGTTTTGGTGGTAATAAAACCGATCATCAAGCTCATGCTAATCACTTTAAATGTCTCTTTTTTTTTTTCATTCAAACACACACACACGCACACGCAGGTCTCCCTGTCAGATTCATCTCGCTCGCCCAGCCATCGACCTCCCTCCCCACAGCTCGCACACTCTGCCCGGCCCATCCCTCCGGAGGTGCGCCGGCTCATTGTGAACAAAAACGCTGGCGAGACGCTGCTGCAGCGAGCCGCTCGGCTGGGATATGAGGTAATAAAATGCGAGCACACACAGGTGTACAGATAAGTGGTGTAAATGGTGCCAGGGTGAACAGTTTACCTGGTCACAACTGTTGGTTACGTGTGCAGATTTTAGACGACGTGTGTCAAAAAAGCCTATTTCTTTTTTACCTTTTAAAAAGTTTTTAGTCAGCTGCTCCTTTCGTCTTTAGTCTTGTTTTCCTCGAGGATACTTTATTTCAGTTTGTGACATTTTAGTGCCCTTTTTGCCTGGTTTTCCTCGAGGACAATTTAGTCCATTTTCCCCTTTAGAGGCATTTTAGTCCATTTTCCGTCCATCTGAATGTCAGTGTGCATGAGGTCGGTAAAAAGCGTGTCACGCGACTTGTAGTGTAAAAAGCATTTTGAGTGCCTGGTAACACAATATAAATACTAATCCATTTACCATCTCAGTCCAGGTTTCTTCTTTGAGCTTTGGCAGGAGTTGAAGCAAAAACCTGAGTTTGGTGAAGCCATGGAGCAAAACCACTCAGCACACCGTCAGGCGACTCTGGAGGGGGGATTCGTTTCATGTCTGTAGTGTATGTGGAGGGGACAGACAACTGGGGATATGGTGGGAAAGGAATAGTTTGAGGATCCCCTGATCCGCCTTCCAGTGTGGAGATGAGGGGGTTACTCATACATTTCTGTGCTTTAGGTCTCTGACACAGATAAAAAGCTTTTCATTTGGGTTTTATTGGGTTTCCCTCTTTAAGGAAGGCGAGCAGAGGATATGCTCCAACATCAGGGGGATAACACTCCTTAGCTTTCCTAGGAAGGTCTCAGATTCAGGTGGAACAATGCAGTTTTCTCCCTGGTTGTGGACTTGGAGAAGGTATTGAGTGGTGTCCCTCATGGTGTCCTGTGGGGAGTGCTTTGGGGGGTACAGAATACCTGGCTTGCGATTGAGGCCCTCTACAACCACAGTGGTCAGAGGTCTCGGGGTTTCATCTCTGCTTTTGCAGATTATGTGGTTTTGTTGGCTTTACCGAGTCGTGACCTCTAGCTCGCACTGGGTTGGTGCGCAGTCGAGTGTGAAGTGGCTGGGATGATAATTAGCACCTCCAAGTCTGAGGTCATGGTTCTCAGCGGGAAAAGGATGAAGCCTCCTCCAGGATGGCGATGAGTTTCTGCCTCGAGTGAAGTAGTTGTTGTTTGTGAGTGAAGTGATGATTGATCTACGTATCTACCCTCACCCATGACCAAGTGATCTTAAAATGAACTTTTTCAAAGTGCCTCTGGGCTCAGCCACATAGGCCGGTTGATTGAGAGGAGATTTGGCCTCTTGGCTGGTTTGGAAACGCCTCGGTGTTGATCCAGAAGAGCTGGAGGAGTTGGCCGGATAAAGGGAGGTCTAAGCGTGTCTGCTTAGACTGCTGCACGTCTTCTCTGTAAATTTGTATGATTTGTGTCCAGTTTTCCTCTGTGACATATTTTATTTTCTTCAGTGCTGTTTTAATCCAGTTTTTCACTTTGGCAATTTTTTAAATGTCATTCTTGCCACTAAATCCAGTTCTGATCATCATCTCTGAGAACCAGGACAAAATTATTACCGGTGATCCGGCTTCCTGCATCAAAATTCTAAAAAACATTTTTTATTATCATTATTTTTAAGTAGTGTCTTCTTGTGGATTTTAGTTTGACATTGTGATCAGAAATTTACAGTGAAATGAACCAGAGCATCTTCATCTCTTCATCCTCCTCCACCGAGCAGCCTGCATTGTTCTGCCTCGCTCGCTCTTTCTCTGAGCGGAGATCATTAATTCACACACTCCTCCTCCAGCCTTCCTTGAACTTTAATCCCCCCGCTTCCAGATGAAAAAGATTAGAGAGAGACTTGCTTCCCATCCGTTCCCCCCCCCCCCCCCTCTTTAATTGAATTAGCCCCCGGCTCACCACTCACTCCTTCCTCTGTTTCCCTGGTTTGATTCATTTTTCATAAAAATGAAGTCTCACCTTCATTTAAACACACTAGAATTTACATTTGTACCACAATCCAGCAACAATATTTTTTAAGTGACAGAAGCAACACTTAGATCTGAAAGGAGAGAGAAATAATCAGGTCTGATTATTGCAAATGCAGAAAGAGTGAAAAGGTTTCAAACTGAAGCCAATAAAAATGAACGATTCTCAGCTTTTCTTTGCGTTCAGTACTTCAGACGTGCAACAGATGATTAAAATGATCATTGCACTTGATCAAAGCAGAAATTTGATACTTTCATGTTCTCAAATGTGAAACTTTGCTGTGAGCTGAATGTTTTGGGTTTTTTTGAATTGTTAATCATGAAAACGTTGTAAAGCTCTGACTGTGTTCAGTTGGAACCATGTCAAACACTGTCCAACCAAAATCAAGTCACACACATTTTGTTGGGCATCATTTTGATAAGATTATGCAACGTCTCAACAATTAATTTCTTTGCTAGGATCCTGCATAGATGGAAGACTACATGACGTCTCAGTGGGCTCTGAACTCTGCGGGGGCCGATTCATGTTTCAAAATAGTGTCACATGTTCCCTGAACCACTCTTTCACAGCCTGAGCCGGATGAATCCCGGCTTTGTTATCTGGGAATATGCCATGCCATCAGGGAAGAAAAACATCCATTGATTATTCAGTATATTCCCGTAATCAGCTGAGCTCAATTAATGGGCACAAAATGTGGTTGAACTTTGACCTGACCAACCGAAGCAACCCCAGATCATAGTGCTGCCTCCTCAGGCTTGTACGCACATTATTGGTGCATCACTTCATCCTCTTCTTACCCTGATACACACCAATCATGAACAGGGGAACTCTGAACTCATCGGGACCCTTGACATCTCCCATTGCTCCAATATTTATGCTCCCTATAAAACATGATCCTGCTTTTCAGATTCAGCTTGTGGTAAGTGGTTATGTTACGGCTACACCGCGATGTTTATTCCCCATCCTCTGAGTTCGCTTCACATTGTGTAGAAATTTTCTCATTTTCACAGCCGTGAGCTCCACTGTTGATTTTTTACAATTCGATTTCACCAAATGTTTAAGTCATCTCCAAGATTTGTTTTCCAACCGCATCCTCAGAGTTGATGGTTTCATGACTATCCGTTCAGGTTTTTATTTATATATTTTTCTTCACCGTCAGAATGCCAAAAAAAACTGACACTACCAAAATTAACTACATGATGCTGACGGGATTTTCTTTCACTGAACATCTGCTTCAGAATATTTACGTACTAGTGAATCATTATATCTTGTAACCTATAAAGTGGAAGCAGCCTTATATTTAAATGCTGCTTTCCTACCTGTCATCTCAGGTAACTTCAGCGTGAATCTGCAGCTGTCATTACAGGACTCAGTTTCTTTTTTCTTGGATAAATTTCACTAAATGATTTAAAACACATTCACAGGCAGGAAAAATGCTTTTTTTCCCAGGATTTATCAAACACACACACACACACACACACACACACTGTGAATATTTCATGCTCAGTGTGATGGCTCTTGTCAGGACTCACAGGTGTCGCCAGCCTCTCGCTCTCTTGCTCTCTCTCTCTCGTTGAGGTGCAGCGGTGAAGCTAACGAGCTCAGTTTGCAAATGAAGCCGTCATCCATCACCACACACACACACACACACACACACACACAGGTTTCTGAGCTCCAATCATTTTAGAGAGCAGGGGTTTTACCTGTAACATGTTTCCGTGTTGCTGTTTTCCATAAACTAAATTCTGCTCCAACAAAAGTGTTACAATATATTTTAGAGCTACAATCACTTGGTCAATGTGGCTGGTTTAATTGTTTGTATAGATTATTGTATCATCTGCATATAGACAAATACAATATGTTACCGCATTTTATAAACTCACAATTTATCTGCATACTTTTTATACTTGATCTACATAGGGAGATAGATTTTGATGTATTTTGGCCTCCCGTTTACACAAGGACGGAGTGAAAACGATATTTTTTGGAAACGTGGGGCGTGTCTCCACGGTGCTGCACTAAAAACCTGCAATTGCTTTGTTCACTAGCACATTCCCACAGGTGCTGTCTGCAAACACTTGCCAACGATTTGTTAAACAGAAGTGAAACCTGGAAAGTGTAAATCAAACCAGCCGACAGGTCTCTGCAGAAAAATCACCATTTTTGGTGCAGCATCTACTTCAAAACCAGTTTCACCTAGTGACTGCCAGCAGCCCCCAGCAACCAGTCGCTAACTGGTCAGGGAATACGCTTTGTGACTGCCGCCTGACACAACTGCTCACGTGTGCAGCCAATAATGTGGCCACTGAGCTGTTGTAGAGGGAATACAGTCTTTACAGTAACACAAGGAAAAAAACGTATTCGGAGACTGTGCGATGTTTGGGACAGGAGGGAAAATCTACTCCGGTCTCAAAATTGTTTCCACGTTTCCAGGAGGTGGTCTTGTACTGTCTCGAGCGGCGAATCTGTGATGTGAACCATAGAGACAACGCCGGGTACTGTGCCCTACATGAGGCCTGCGCCCGTGGCTGGCTGGGCATCGTACGACATCTGGTGGGACACGGAGCCGACGTCAACTGCAGCGCTCAGGATGGAACCAGGTACCGTGCATTCAAGGAGATTTTTGTGTTTAATCGATTATAAGAGCTAAATGTAAATATGAGTTCTCGCTCCGGTTTCCTGGATATTTGGTGAATTACTGGTGATAAATCAAAGATGACTGACATCATGAAATGTAGAAAATGCAGCTGTCATAATAAAAAAATTGTCTTGTTCACATACACTGATTATATGCCTCATCATAACCACTGACAGGTGCAGTGAAGAACACTTATTATTTCTCTGTCAGGCACCTGTTAGTGAGTAGGATATATTAGGAACCAAGAGAACATTTTGTCCTCAAAGTTAATTGTTAGAAGCAGGAAAAATTGGGCAAGCTTAAGGATTTCAGTGAGTTTGATAAGAGCCAAATTGTGACGGACTGGATCAGAGCATCTCCAAAACTGTCTGCAGAGGTCAGCATGTATCAAAAGTGGTCCAAGGAAGGAGCAGTGGTGAACCAACTATGGAGTCATGGGTGGCCGAGCCTCGCTGATGCATGTGGGCAGTGAAGACTGGCACATGTGGTTCAGTCCAACAGACGAGCTACTGTAGCTCAAATAGCTGAAAAAGTTCCTGTTGGATCTGATCTGTGAGCGGATTGCAGTTTGCTGTGTACGGAGCTGCAGGCCGGTAAGGGTGTCCATGCTGAACTTTACCCAGTCGAGCCGGTGAAGGCAGTGTGAGGCTTTGGGCAATGTTTGGACGGGAATCCCTGGGTCCTGCTATCCATGTGGATGGTAATTTTTTAAGCATTGATCAAGATGATGTACACCCTTTGATTGAAACAGGATTCCCTGACGACTGTAGCCTCTTTCAGCAGGACAATGCACCCCACCACAAAGCAAAGAAGATTGTATTTTCGAACCATATAATATCTAGAAATGCTGGCAGAATGTCTCCGTAGTCAGTGCTGGTCCCTCACTGCAAACCACGATAACTCCCCTGCAATCACATGGACTTTAGAGTTGAGCAGGTTCAATCACTTTTGAGCCAAACTGAGAAGTGAGTTTCTCCATGTGAACATTTTGCTCTGCAGTCAAAAGTCTTTTCAAACTCCTTGTAATGTTTGAGCTTGAGTCCAAAGAACTCTGATCCAGCTGCTCCAAAATCAGAAGTTTGGAATTGCTGCTGTTATTTTCTTACACATTCAACATTTATTACAGCTCAGGATCATCATGTAGACACGAGTCAGATTTAAAGAAAAACAATGCAAACATACGGTGTCTTGGATCTAAAACAAGTAAGTCTCTTTGTGCTGTTAATTATAATACAAACTAACTCAGTCAGGCAGCAACAGCTGCTGTAGAAGCAGGTTAAAAACGTCCTTCAGGTGATGAGGATGGATTCAGACCTGCTCTCTTCTGTCTCTTCAGGCCACTGCATGACGCTGTGGAAAATGACCACGTGGAGGTGGTGCGCTTCCTGTTGGCCTGTGGCGCCGACCCCACTCTCACCTCCTACTCAGGACGAGCACCAATCAACATGACCCATAGTGCTGCCATGGAAACCTTCCTGGAGGGTAGGAAGAAAATGTGTGTGTGCTGCCTGTTAACTGCTGCTGGTTATAAATCGAATGCTGCTGATGTTCCGACATCCGTCACACTCTCATTTGGTCAGATGGGCTTTTGCCTGTGAGACACAATGAGCCAGTTATTTCGTCTACATAAGTAGTTTGTGAATCTCTATAAACTGAGTTTTTCTGGTTTCCATTTGTAGTCCAAGTGAAACTGACCAATAATATTTGAGCAGGCTTTGGTTACTTACAGGTAAATAGTCGCTGTGGAGAGCAAAAGATCGATGATATTGGTGAATACACTGGTTGACTTTGCTGGTGAACAAGCAGCACGTTTCTGTAAAAAATAATAATTTTTTCTAGCTTTTATTTATGTTGTTTAATTTTTATCAGTAACTGTTTCTAACTTTAAATTTTGTACAGTGTAGCTGTAAATGAGCTTGGACAGATGTGTTTTTGCTGTTTTCTAACTGAAGGTCTGAAATTTTACCAGAATGTCTTAAAAAGGTATTAGAAGTGGTATTGTTGCCGTGTTGCCATTGACGACAGGGTTTGCGGTTTGATTTGGACGTATATTTGTACGTGGGCAACACTGGACCGCAGATCGATCCTGACAGCTAGATCGGTTTTAAAATGGATTCAGTTTGTTCTTTTCTCATTAAGGATAAATCTGGAACATTTCTTGGCTTTTGGTATTTTATTCAAAGTAAATGTTCCATTCACGACTTCCAGCTGACTAAAGGGTGTTCGGTGGCCGTGATGGTCTCAGGTCTTCGTTGGGTCAGGACTCTGGCTGGGTTCAGGTCCACGACTTTCCCGAGTTCCTGAAGTTACTCCTGGATTTTCTTGTCCTAAAACGTTAACCTGAAACCCGAAGTGCACTCTGAGAGGTTTTTACTCAACATGGCTTCCAGTCCGTCCCCACGATGCTGCCAACACCTGCTTGTCTTACTGCACCAATGGCTGTCCTGTAAAGGATTATCAAGTCAGAAATTCTCGGCTGAAAGACACAGCAGAGCCACAGAGCGACGTCCTGTAACAGGACCCTCTGTGGACGGATCGGTGGGATGCACTAAGACTGTCTCTTCTTGCTTTTTTCTAGTCATGAGCACAGAGTGGAAGTCGTGGTTATACATTTCTGAAAGCTTGTCTTTTTCAAGGCACTATATGAGTCATTCAGGCTGTCGGCTGTCAACCACTCCACGAAGCAGGATCCACCAACTCCCGGTTTCTGTCCCGACACCCTACAACAGGCCGCGGGGACTGTCGTCACTGTGTTTCCTAAAGTCATTAAAATGCCCACGTAAAAAGTCCTTCGTCCTCCAAAGATGGAAAATGAACAAAAGAAAGTGGAAAAAACAAAGAATTAAACATATCGTGAGAGCGAGAAAAACAGTGGAGTAAAGGAGAAGGAAAGAGAGAGGAAAGCGATGCAGCCCGAGTGTGTGTGTGTGTGTGTTTTTGTGTGTTTGTGTGCGCTCGCCAGCCTGTCTGATTACCATTCCCTGCCTCTATTTGTTCTCTCTCTCCCCATCTCTCTTTTTTTCCCTCTCTCTCTCCAGAGGGGTTTAATGAGGCTTGGCTGCTGAATCCCAGAACAGCTTACTGCTACACACACACACGCACAGACACACACGCACACACTCCTGCCAGCATCCGTCTACTCAGCGCCAAGCGCCGCGGCGACGAGCCGGCACCGTCTGAACACAAACACTCATCTTCTTCTTCCCGTCTTTCACTGTGGGTCTGTGTGTGCGTCTGTGTGTGTGCGTCTGTGTGTGTGCGTCTGTGTGTGGCTCTATTGTTCTCATCCCGCTGCCTTCATCCTCTCTGATTGGTCGGCTCTTTGATCAGCCACAAAAGCCACTGACTCTGCCGCTCTCTCTCCCCGCAGACTATCTCTCTGACCTCCAGGGAAGGTCGGAGGGCGATCCGGGAATCTACTGGGAATTTTACGGCAGCTCAGTGTGTGGTTAGTTTACACGCAAACGCACACATACACACACATGTGCACACCAATGATATCATCAGAGGAGAAAGGCAGGAAGGCTGGGAAAGATAAATAATTTAGGATTAAAGGAGCTGCATGGCCTGCAGCTAAAGACAAAAGTTAGATGAAGAAATGCAGCTGAACTTGTGCTAAAAGAGTCGAGGTTAAACCAGAGCCTGAGAACCACCGACAGAGGGAACCCCTGATAAACCAGGTGGAGCCCAGGGACGACTGACGGGACTGTAACGAAACAGGCTAAAACTAAAGGGGCCACCATGACTTTAATTAGGAATATATGATTATTAATAAGCATCGATAAGAACCACTCAGAACTAATAAACCTGTGTGATGGTTCTAATTCTAAGGGCTTTCAATAAATATTTGAACAAGAGCTAAATGGGACTAAAGGAGCAACACTTTACCTACTAGTGAAGTTCAGGATGGGACTAAGGAATTCAGACTAAGAGCTCTAAGATGTAGGATTAAAGTTACGACTTTCTTCTCCATTAAAGAATCAAGAAGAAATGATGACCTCAAGAACTTGGGCCTGTTGAATGAGGATTAAACAGATTAGGGAATAAAAACAAGGACTGCTGGAACTGCAGGAAACAAATTAGAACTGAAAGAAATTGTGGTACTAGAACTAGAAATGAACAAACACAACTACGGCTAAAGAAATCTAGACTAAATAAACTGTATTAATGCAGCTAGGACTGCAGAACGGTCTAAAGTCTCAGTCATACGGGCCTAAAGACTCGTCAGTGGCCCATTGCAACTGGTTGGCAATTGGTTGGCAATTGGTTGGTGTTGGTCACTAGGTGACATTGATTGCAAAGAGGTACATTGCTGCATGGAAAACCTTCTTGCATATGGTTGCTAATAGATTGCTACAGTTGCCCCTAGTTTGCAAACACTCACTGAGCAGCAGTGAAACTATGAAAGTACAAACCAGGAATAGTGTTCAAAGTAAAACGCGTGTCTTCTGAAATGTGATGGTGGCAGCAGTGAGACAACGTTCTCCATTACAGATTTGTGTCTTCAGGGTTCACTGCTGTAACCATAGATCACCAGGGCAACGCTCACTGCCACAAAGTCTGTTTCCCGACCAACTGGTGGTGACCACAAGGTCGCCAACTGGTCTCTAGACATGTGTGACTGAGGCCCAAGATTTGCTTTCACTCATTGTAATCCTAATCCTGCTGGATTAGTGAAAGTAGAGGAACTGACAATAAGCAAAGAAATCAGGACTAAAACAGCTGATACTAAAGTTCAAAACACATTAGAACTAAAGAAAGTATGAACTTCGATTGATTTTTACCTGTTGCTGTGGACTCCTGTCTGTGTAGAGCCATCCGGTGACGGCAGTGTATATAATGTCCTTGCTGATCCACCGGGACCGGAGGAGGAAGAGGAGGATGAAGAGGAGGATGAGGATGAGGAGCAACGTGCCAGAAGAGAAGTGTTTGAGTTTGAGCTCTCTGATCGACCGTTGCTTCCGTGCTACAACATCCAGGTGTTGCTGTCCCAAGGGTGAGTCACTCTGAGAACCTGAACTTCCGCCCATCAATTTTCTTCCGCTTATCCAAAAACCGAGTGGCAAGTGATTCAAATCCATCGTGGCCGTTTCTGTGTGGAGTTTGCATGTTCTCCACGTGTTTGCACGTGTTTCCTCCCACAGTCCAAAAACAGGCACTTACTGGGGTTAAGCTAATTCTCAGTGAGTGGGCTGAACGTGTCAGGGCTAAAACAACTACACAAGCACACCAGGCTAAGTTAATGCTAAAGTTCTTGGGGATAAAACTGAACAGAACTGGGACTTTGACACATGGTATAACCAAAGAAACCGGGACTACAAGAACCACCGAAGTTTGGTTTAAGGACTAGACAGAGTTGTATTCCGTGTACAAGAAGTATTGAACAAACTCGAGCTAAATGTGTAGCAGGATTAAATAAGTCCGACCAGGACAAAAAGAGACCAAAGGTTAATATTCCGGCACTGCGTTCTGGGACAAACACACTGGGAATAAGTGGGAGCTAAAGGAAGTCGTGCAAAACAAATCTGACCAAAGAAAAAGGGACCAACAAAGACCACACCTGCGTGCACACTTTGTGTTTCTTATTCACACTCAGTTTATCTTCTTCACACTCACACATTCCTCCTCAGTGTTGTTCTAACACATCTTTTCACACTCGCACACACTCAGACACCAATTATGGTGGCGGAAAGCAGCTCAGAAAGGAAAGAAGGGAGCAGCGGAGGAGGGAGAGAGTGGATGAAGGGTGGTGTGAGAAGGAAAGAAAAAAGATCCTCAGCGGAGGAGAGGGAGGACAGACGGAGAGGTCGTTAACGAGGATTGCATCGCCGTGGCGACGCGGCTAATTGGCTTCCACTCCGTCTTCCTCCCCTGTCGCTTTTCTCCGCCTCTCTCTTTCTCTTCCTCGCTCGCTCTCTTTTTTCCTGCCTGCCATCTGATGTTGTATTAATGGCTCTTCCTGGATACAAGGCCACCGGGCAGCGACACACATTTCACCGAGCTGTTTAAAATTCAGGCAGCAACTGGCTTTAAAGCAACATGTGGCCTTGTCCACCGCTCTGCGTGTGTGTGTGTGTGTGTGTGTGTGTGTGTTAGTTAATCTGCCCTTGACACACGCGCGCACATTGACAGACATTGTGAATCAATAACAGCTCCATTGATGTTTTCGGCTGCTACAGCAGAATATATAAAAGAGGAGCTGTCTCCGTCTTTTCTCCTTCCTCTTCCCTCTTTGGCATCTGTGGAAGCCAAATTTAAAATTTTGCCTCTGCTGAATATATAATATATAATCTGTCAGGCACGACTGCAGTCATTATGCAGCAGCCCACAGTGTTCAATATTAAATTAAGGCCACAAGCAGTGATGATTGGATGAGGGGTTTTATTATGGCCAATGTAGATGTCCTCAAACCTGGAATCTTGTTTTTTTCCCCTGTAGCAGCAGAAAACACCTGATAATGTGATTTGATTTCTGGTTTCATAAGGAGTGCTGTGTATTGGCACCTGGTGTCACGGTAATATCTGTTTGTTCAGTTGTAAGAATTGACCTGATACATATATTCTACCAAATTTAGTAAATGTAGTTGAAGTCTAATGTGGGGGCTGCAACTTTGAAGTTTTTTAGGGGCACTGCAAAGCCGCTTGGCCACGTCTTTTCCCAGGACCCGTAAATCAAGAACTTTTTCTCTAGTTTTGAAATGAACAGTTCTGTGGAAGTCTTGAGCGACCCTTCATTTCTTTATATTTTGCTTCCAAGAAGCCAGACTTTCCTCTAATTTTTTAATGTGGTCTTGAGTAATGAAGCAGCTGTGGCTCAGGAGGGTCGCTCCCCGGCTCCTCCGGCTCCTCCGGCCTGCGAGGCAAAGAATCCTTTGATACTGAACTCTGAGTCCAGTCCATCCATCGCAGTGTGAGAGTGCACGAATGTTAGACAAGGTGCTTCGGTGTAGACAAAAGTGCTTATATGACTGTGTGTCATTGGGGGAATGAAGCTTGTAGTAAAAACCAGCTGGAGTGCTCAGAGTAGAAAAGCTCTATATAAGTACCAGTCCATTCACCAAGAGTTCTCCAGGATTTCTGAAGGTCTGTCTTTGTACCTGATGATTTTCAGGAGAATGTTTTCTTAAGCCACTTAACACTGACCAATGAATCATTCAGGCATAAAAAAGGCACCTAACTCAACGGATGAACCAGTGTTGTGTCTACACCTAACACACAGTTTAGCACAGGGCCAATTTTAAATTTAAGAAAACACAATCTGACAAACATAAACTGGAATTTTAACACCATCAAGATGATTCCCAAAAGCTGTTGTCCACAAAAAGCTTAGGAAAGACATGTGGAAGGTCAAAGAAGCAGTGGCAGACCCAAAAAACTACAGCAGAAGAAATTTATCTAAAAATCATGTCCTTAAGAAATAGGAAAGAATCCAGACCTGACACTGGTCCTTCAGTTGATTCATCCTGAAAGGTGGCTGCCAAGAAGTTATTCTTAAGGAAGGAAAACAGGGGGGAAAGATTGAGGTGTGCCAAATTACTCCAGAACTGGACTGAAAATGAATAATAACAGGTCTGATGGTGTGAGGAATCCAAATTTTAAAAAATCCGGTTGAGCTCATCATCAATATGTATAGAGGAGATCAGCAAAGAGGTGCAACAGTGAGTGTCTAACCCCATCTCCAAAACTCTGTCATGGTTTGAGGCTCCATTTCAGCCTGTGGTGTTGGAGCTCTTGTCCAAAATTGATGGAATTATGAGTGCAGAAACGTACCGTCAGAGCCTGAGACACCGTGAAATACCATCTGGAAAGCATCTGATTGGCAACGGCTTCATGTGCACGTGTGTTTTTCTGTCAGTCATGGATTGACCAAAGCCTGCACCTTATTATTGAAGCAGTGTCATCTTGACAAAGAACAGAACAACAAGCAGCAAACATCTAACCAGGAGTTTTGGATGTCCTCCACAAAGCCTGGAGAACTATTCCTGAAGAATACTTCAAGAAATGACAAGAACGCTGTGTAAGTTCAGGCTGCGATGATGCATTTCCATGAATGTTTGCACATTTCAGTAAATCATTGCTCACATTTTCCTAGCAAAATATAAATCAATGGGAAGTGGCTCTAGACTTCTGTATGCAAAATTTTGTTCAAAAATTTTCCTTGGCCTATTTAAAATGTGATTAATTTGGAAGAAGACACAATATATACCTTCAAATTCCACAGAGCCTTTACATCACTCAGTTCTCGGGCACTGATAAATACAAAAAGACTGTTTTTTTAAATAATCACACTGATAAGTTGTCGAAATTATAGTCCGCTCAATCTGTCAAAAATGTAAATGAAAATTATGAAATAAAATAAGTAATGAGGTAAAAGTAACACTGAACTAACAACTTCACTAATGAAAAATGGTACTTAAAAAAATTACACTGTCAAAAAACTGACACTGAGAAATAAACAAAGTAATTAGAAAAAGATGTGAAATCAAAGCGAGTGAATACAAAAAAAAATCCAACGAAATTAGTGTAAATAACCTGGGAAAATAAAAGTCCATAAAATCAAATAATTTGAACACTCTTTATACCCAAATACACATTTAAGATTGATAAGATTAAATAATTAATGTTAAACTTCTATTATGACTAATTCACAATAGTTCATTTCTGGCATAAATGTTGTTTTAAAGTCTCTCCCAACAGCTGTTTAAACACAGTGGGGTCTAACTTACCACAGGATGAGCCTTTAAAAAGAAAAAAACACTGTTGAGATTGATCTATTCATTTGTCCCTCTTGTTTCCTCCAGTCCCAGGAACTGGCTCCTCCTTGCTGATGTCTTGGGTCGTCTTCGGATGACTTCTCGATCTTTCCGCCGCCTCTTCCCGCAGCTCAATGTGCAGTCCATCCCTGAAGACGAGTTCTACCGGCAGGCATCCCTGTCACAGCTTCTGACAGGTCCTGATGAGCAGGAGCTGGCTTCCTTCAGGCCAGATGTCAAGGACCCTCTGGAGTTGGTGGAGGCTACTCCCGAGCTGGCCGGCATGCTTGGCTCCTCGCTGGAGTTTGTGGACAGTCGCTGGGACTCGCTGGAAGCTTCACCACCACCAACTCCATCTCCACCACCATCACCAAGACAGCTGCAAGGAATTCCACCACCATTATCCTCCGAGCAGCATGGGCCAGAACCTGGTATTAAGGTGGAAAGTGTGGTGCTGAACCGGACTGAGTCCAGAGGTCAAGGATTTAAAAATCTGGGCTATTCTATTCCTACAGCCAAGTCAGAAACTAAAGTGGATGCCAGCATGTGGGAACCACAAAAGCAAGGAAGTAAAAGTTCTGTGGGTTCTTCACCTGGCAAGCTAAATACAACATTGAATGCTAGCTTGTGGGAACCACAAAGACAGCGTTCTAAGAATCCTCAACTAGTGGATTCTGTTAATCCTGACTGCAAGATGGACTCCAACTTGTGGGAACAATCACAGCAAGGGAATAAAACCGTAGAAATCACTTCTGTCAAATCCGATATGATGGCTGGGGCTAGTATGTGGGAACCACAACGACTACGTAGTCGGAACGCTGTGAATTCTGATGCCAAATTGGACACAGCAGTATCAGAACCACCACGACTTCGGAATAAGAACCCTGGGAATAATACTCCCGCTCATTCAAATGGGGCAGTGGATGCTAACATGTGGAAACGACAAAATCAAGGGAACAAGAGTGTCAGGGTTTTGGATTCGACAAACCCAGCTGCTGCAGCTGATTGTGGTATTTGGGAACCCCAACGACTGCGAAGTAAGAATGCTGGGATCTCTGGCCCTGCAAAGCCAGAGGTCAAGGTGGATTCCAGCACGTGGGAATGTCAAGGAATAAAGAGAATGGGTGGCAATAGCACAGCACCAAAAAGAGAAGCTAATCCCTGTGATACCCAAGGCGAAGGCACTAAGGCCATAAAGATGGACCCTGCCTGGCAGAGGAACTTGGCAAATGTCAGAGTTCACATCAGGGACTTGGGAATGAAAGTTGGTGCTATGGCAAGAGATGTGAAGAAAGAGCCGGGGAAAATGGTTGGGAAGGCTGCCAGGGTCAAAGGGAAGTCATGAGATGACAAAACGCCAGGAAATAAGAAGGGATAAATCCTGGCACATTCAAACATACATGTAAATATGTAAATGCAGATCTGGACATTGGAAGGACAGTGCCCCCTGTGGCAAGACCAGAAATAAATGTGTGTTATATGTAAACTGTAAATATTGTTTGTTGTTCTGTTTTTTATTTATGAGCACAGAATTGACAGATCACCTTTTCTTTGTAAATGCAGTCTGGTGTAAATACGATGCCGTTTCTGTTGACACGTTAAGATTGTTGGTTCACTTCTGGGAAGCTGTTTGTTACCTTTGTGTGTAATTTTGTATTCAGCATCCTGTTGGCTTTTGTCACCAATCTATTACTGTCCAATAAATATGAAGACGAAGGAAAGAATGAGTACACTGTCTGAATTATGCAGAGCTAACTGGCAAGATTTAGGTTGTAACGTTAGAAGTGTACAATCATGTGAAAGTGAAAGTTTTCACGGGACTCTGCAATGCTCTGAAAACTAAGTACCCCCGATGATTTATTAGCTTGCAGAACCACCTTTAGCAGCAATAACTTGACTGAGTGGTGTCCAAAAACTGACGTGGGCTTCATAGATAATTGGGAAAGTTTCTGGGGAAAACCTGGTCTTGTTAGGAGAGACGGCATCCATCCCACTTTGGATGGAGCAGCTCTCATTTCTTGAAATCTGGCCAAATTTATTGTGCCTTACAGAAACCTGGTTACAGCAGGATGAATATGTTAGTTTAAATGAATCAACACCCCCGAGTCACACTAACTGTCAGAATGCTCGAAGCACAGGTCGAGGAGGAGGAGTAAAAAAGTCTGATTTCTCAGACTTTTTATCTGATTTAGTGCTCAGTTCAGATAAAATAATTATAGTGGGTGATTTTAACATCCATGTAGATGCTGAACACTGCATTTAATCTATTATTAGATTCAATTGGCTTCTCTGAAAATGTAAAGGAGCCCACCCACCATTTTAATCATACTCTGGATCTTGTCCTGACATAGAAGCTGAAGATTTAAC
>VUQJ01029136.1:0-11201 GCA_015108635.1 Andinoacara biseriatus | reverse complement strand
TGGGTTAATAAATTTGGCCAGATTTCTAGAAATGAGAGCTGCTCCATCCAAAGTAGGATGGATGCCGTCTCTCCTAACAAGACCAGGTTTTCCCCAGAAACTTGCCCAATTATCTATGAAGCCCACGTCGTTTTCTGGACACCACTCAGACAGCCAGCGATTCAGGGAGAACATGCGGCTAAACATGTCACTCCTGGTCTGATTGGGGAGGGGACCAGAGAAAACTACAGAGTCCGACATTGTTTTTGCATAGTTACACACCGATTCAATATTAATTTTAGTGACCTCCGATTGGCGTAACCGGGTGTCATTACTGCCGACGTGAATAACAATCTTACCAAATCTACGATTAGCCTTAGCCAGCAGTTTCAAATTTCCATTATTGTCGCCTGCTCTGGCCCCTGGAAGACATTTGACTATGGTCGCTGGTGTTGCTAGCTTCACGTTTCTCAGAATAGAGTCGCCAATAACCAGAGTTTGCTCCTCGGCCGGTGTGTCGCTGAGTGGAGAAAAACGATTAGAGACGTGAACGGGTTGGTGGTGTACCGAGGGCTTCTGTTTAGGACTACGCTTCCTCCTCACAGTCACCCACTCAGCCTTCTTTCCCTGCTGCACGGGATCTACTGGGGGGGAGCTAGCGGCAGCTAAGCTACTATGGTCCGCACCGACTACAGGGGCCTGGCTAGCTATGGCAGTTTCCAGGGTGCGGAGCCGAGTCTCCAATTCAGTGAGCCTGGCCTCCAGAGCTACAAACAGACTACATTTATTACAATTACTTGCCCTAGCTAAACACATGGTTCATGGTGGCTTACCACAAGATTATCTTACAATAAAGCAAAGAAAACCTGGCCAAGAGGGCAGCGACGTTCCCAAAGAGATGTAAGTGTAAAGGATGTAAAGAAACTGTCGGTGAATCTGTTATTTCAAATTTCCTGACCAAAACCATTAAATAATGAGACATTTGACTTAATAAGCAGATAAGTGTTTCAGAGGGGACTCACCCCAGGAGAGATCTTTGATGGCTGCAAGATGCACAACTGCAATGCTGCAACACACACACACACAAAGCTGGAGTGAGGCCTGTAACCTGTTTGGCCTAAACACAGACATCGTCACCGTGACATCAACCAGAGGTTTGTGAACTTTGAAGCCTCGAGGAGAACATTTTGGTCATGGCCATCTTGGTGTTTTCAAACCAGATGTCATAAGTCTCGCCCTATGTCAGCTGAGATAGGCTCCAGCCCCCCCGCGACCTTGAAAAGGACAAGCGGAAGCGAATGGATGGATGGATGGAGGGAGGTCATAAGTGAGGGGTGGAGCTGCAACTCAAATGGGGCCATAATTTATAAAATGAACACCATGTTGTGTTTAACCATCGCCCTCTGCGTCTGAGTGCCAAAACCTGCAGTTCCTCTCATGGCCACATGAAGCTCGCAATGGTTGAAAACAATGGTTGACATCACAGCAGCTAAACCCATCATCCTCATCCTGCATTAGTAACAGCCTTGTTTCCAGGTTTACCTCCATCAAACACAGCCAGAAAGGCCAGGATCAGGAAGGGGGCGCTCTTTCCCACAAAGTCATACATCACGCTGCCAAACGGAGCTCCGACTGAAACACAGCACACTGATTATATAAACAAAAAAACAATAACATCGTGCAACTCTAACAGCATTCAGTGGATTTCTTTTTAACGCTGAGGTTCTGAATATGTTACTGAACATGAGAGGGCGCTATTTGAGCACAACAAGAACAAACGTCAATAAATGGTGAATAATATAATAGAAGAGTTCACTTTTTTAACAAAAATTATTTAAATATTTAAATTTATTATATCTGTGAGGACACCAGCTGAATTTTAAACAAGGTGAAGGCTTTTTATCTGGTCCTCATTGAGGGACGGATTTTCAAAGGTTCAGGCCTGGTTTTATGGATTGCTTTAGTTCAGGGTACAGAGTAAGTGGGCCGTAATGCTTGCCGTTCTTGCCATGGCGAATGACAAAATCAAGTCCAAGATGCAAGCGGCACGTTGGTGTTGTTTCAGCCAGTCATGCACGTCTTAACTTTTGAAACCTGGCACGTTGTGCCGTTTCCACCACAGCCGGGTTGAAGATGCGTGTATGACTGTGTTGGTTTTTAATGTTATTTTAATGATAGCACAGAAGCTCAGAGGTTCACAGATTGTACGTGCGGTTCACTTGTGCACGTGTGAACATGGTATTTGTACTCCAATGCGGTTCGTTTATGGTGTGAACGTGATCCGGCCCAGCTATTGGGTGTACGCTGCAAGTCTGGGCTAAACACCTTCCCATAGCCACACGTGCTTTGCATTCTGGGATGCGTGCAAACGGTCAGCACAGGCTAGCAGCTAGCTGTGAAATGAGCATAAATTCTCCATGTTCGCCACTCGGTCAGAAGGCAGAACCTTCTTCCTGTAATTTTGAGGCTCTCGCCCCACAAACATCTGACCAATAAGTGGATTGAATGTTCTCACATGGTTTGTCATGAAGCTTTTTGTTTCACTTTAAGTTTTTACTGTGCGAAAAGAAACCAAGCACAGGAAAAAGCTTTGAGTTTACAGACTCATCAGCTGATCCGGAGCAGCGTAAAGGAAGTGCAGGTGTGAAAACGCTGTGAATCTGTTCATTGTGCTGTGAGTGTGTTTGTGACTCACTCAGGACTCCCATAGCCAGTCCTCCCAGTGCGATGCCCATCGCGATGCCCCTCTCCTCATCATCTGTGTACACACTGGCAAGCATGCCCAAACCTACAGAACATGAGGACATAATGTTCTTTCTTATCGTGATCCAGCACTGTTCCTGTAAAAAGCAGCTGCATGGCATTTTCTCTATAACAGGATTCAAATGGATGTTTTTAGTGTTACACTGGAGAGAAAGCTCCAGTCCCAAGGTCACATTTTACTTGAGTTTAGTCACATGGCCGCTTAAGGTCGCTTCACTTTCAAACATATCTATACATTTTAACAACCACACAAATTCTAAAATCCATTCTTTAAAGAAAATAAAAAAATATTCCCATTTTTCCTCACTGGATGAGCTCATACTTCCACAAACTCTCTGGACCCTGGCAGGGACTTCCTGTCCTGACTGCTTACAGATGTGATTACAGGTCTTGTTAAACACCATTTACTGTTTCACTTATGAAGTGCCGACCTGCCACTGAGGAGAAGGACGAGCCGATTCCCTGCAGAGAGCGAGCGAAGAACAGCAGAGCGTACGTCCCTGAGAAGGCAAACACTGACAGAAACAGACAGGATTACACATTTCTGCAGAGAAAACACCCCTGTGTGTGTGTGTGTGTGTGTGTGTGTGTGTGTGTAACAACTTACTGATGGTTGACACAAACATGATGATGAAACCAGCAAACATGGGGATGTGATAGCCGATCCTAGAGAGAAAAAGAACGTTTTCATTCAGCAAATTGTTTGAAACCTGTGTGGAGTTTGCATGTTCTCCCTGCATCTGTCTGGGTTCTTTCTGAGTCCTCCATCCTCCCACAGTCCAAAGACATGCACTTTGTTGGGATTAGGATAATTGGAGACGTTAAATTCTCTATATCCATCATGGATGGATAATAATAATAATAATACCTGTTAGTCAGTGGACCAACGAAAGGGTTTACAAGCAGCTGGATGAGAGCTTTAGAGGCAAACAACAATCCAAC
The DNA here is from genome assembly GCA_015108635.1 of Andinoacara biseriatus. NCBI lineage: Eukaryota > Metazoa > Chordata > Actinopteri > Cichliformes > Cichlidae > Andinoacara > Andinoacara biseriatus. The sequence continues at coordinate 7,517 of VUQJ01029136.1, read as the reverse complement.
TCGAACATTTTCCTCTTCCAGAAACAAACTGTCCTGGAGGCAGGAAGAGTCCTACAGGAAAGGAAAGGAAATCAAGATACCCAAAACAAGCAGACAAATAAGGAAATAAGGAGAGGCGTTGAAACAAGGAAGAGAAAAAAGTTTGGAAAGATAATAATAGAGAGGAGGTGACCAAAAGAAAGGATATAAGAAAAGAAAACAAGAAAAAGAGCCAACAAAGATCATATGATTAAAAGATATGAGAAAACAGTAGATAGAGAGGAGGAGAGGAAAGGAAACAGATGAACTCAGGAAAGAAAACAGTGTAGAAAGAAAAAAGGAAACAAAACAATGAGAAAAATGAGAAGAAGAAATAAGAAAAAAGGAGACAATACAATGATAGAAGAAGAAAGGAGACAAAAGTTAAAAAAAAACAGGAATGTGGAGAGATGCAGTAAACATCAGAGGTGACAAAAGTAATTAATTGATTATTGATTATGAAGTGATAGGCTGGTCAGGTGTAGGCCTTCTCCACCTACTGTGGTCTCGTTGATGTGCAGGTCCGTGGTCAGAGAGGTCTGGTCCACCGAGTCGGTGCCAGGACTCGCTTCAGTCCAGACCTCCTGCAGGCTGAAGGTCGAGTTATCAAACAAAGACAACAGAGCTGAGGGGGTCGGGCGAGGTGACCCTGTACCTGGGACCGGTCCACTGTTACTAGGCTGAAGCAGCTGGAAGGGCTGTGAGGTCCTGCTAGAGGTCTGGAGTTTAAGGGTGGAGGAAGGACGCTGTGAGGGTGCAGTGCCCAGGGGTGATGCATGGAAGCTGTGCAGAGGGAGCAGGGATGGCTGGGCGGTCTGGGGCTCTGGACTCGGATGCTCGATGGCATAGAGGAATGTTGGGATGATCGGCACTGAGGAGGGAGATAAAAATGACATGAGATCCTCAAATCTGAGACAGCATATATCTTTTAATTAAAAAAAATATATTTAAAGCTGTAACGACAAACCATTTAAGGATAAAAGAGCACAGAAAAAGAAGATTTAATTTGAGAGGAGACAGAAGGAGACATCACTGAGCTGACAGCCCACTTTAAAGGTTCAGGTCAGGAGGCGATGAATGTGTGTGTGTGTGTGTGTGTGTGCGCACGTGTGTGTGTGTGTGTGTGTGTAAGAAGACCTCTGGAGCCTCCACATGCAGTTCTGAGTCTAACAGCTAAAGACGGCGTCGACCTCGAGGTTTCCAGTTGCGTCACAAATCTGTTTTCAGCAGCTGAGCCGCCATCAGAGAACCATGAATAAAAACACTGCAGGACTCAAAGTATGCAGACAGATTATTATAGAGACCGCAGCTCTATCTTCATTCATGTACTCTGTATGTTTGTTCTTTAAGGGATTTACTCTAAGAGGTGTTATGTTACTGTCCAGTCGTATTCTCCTTCTAGCTGCAAAGCTTCCCTGAAAATACTCAGTTTGACTGTACTCCAGTCATACCTGTCCATCCATGCCTGTAACAGATTCTATTAATTAATCCTTTGGTCAATATGACACCATGTAAACAAACATCTTTGATGTGTAACATGACTAAATGTGTAATTTAGAAATAATGAGCTGCAGAACCTGCCTGAGAATCTTTCCTTTTTTATGTTTTCTTCAGTCTTGCATAAGCCCGGTGATGGCTGTGTGCAAATATATAAATAAATTACTACTAAATTTGAATTCTGCTTTGTTTTGATGGGGATAATTCAGCCAAACTGGATAAAAACAGGGCTTACATTAGATCTATAAATATTAACAGTTCCCTTGTTGCACTATGACATAGCTCTGACACTTTCCAGTCAAATATTTACTCTTCATTCTGGCATCCTTTTGTATTGTGTGTGCCTGTTCACTCACCAACCACAGTGAGCAGCATGTTGTCGAGTAGCAGAGCAACACAAACCACCACCAGGACGAGTCTGGGTGACCCTCGACTCTGATCGAGCCACACCATGTCTGCAAAAACACACAGCCAGTCAGCCATCACTTCAGGATATCACAGCAATTTATAGTCATCCCTGGAGACAAACCATTACAATGTTTGTATATCATGTAGGCCCACCTTATGGTCTCACAATTCAAGATTCAAGTCTTGAATTGTTAAGCACCAAATAAAGACAAATGTGCAGACAAGTCAAGATCCATATATCCCAAGTAAAAATTCAATTAAACACCAACGCATTACACTCTGAATCTTATTTCAAGACCAATGAGCATTATGTCTCCATTAAAGAAAATGGTAAATGGACTAGCTCTTTTCTACTCTGTCTGAGCACTCAAAGCGCTTATATAGCACATTTACATTCACCCAATCACACCCATTCATACAAGCACTTCCATATATAACTAAGCTAAGTGCTTATTGTCTAACATTCACATGCATTCAACTTGGGCAACTTGGGGTTCAGTATCTTGCCCAAGGATACTTTGGCATGCAGCCTTGAACCCCTGACCTTCCGATCAGGAGGTGACCTGCTCTACCTCCTGAGCTACAACCACCCCCTAAAGTCCAAATTAAAGACCAAAAAGGCCCAAGTTAAACACTAAATAAAGATAAACACACCTGCCAATCTAGCCTCAGGAAAAGACAAACAAGACACCAAGCAAGATCCAGGTAAAGATCATTATGCCCTATTTCAAGTCTCAAGTAAAGACCAGGAAGTCCCTGTCAAATTCCAAATAACGACAAACATAAAGACAAACAAGTCCCAGAAAAAGCACCAAGCAAACACCAACACATTCCCAATTTCAGACTGAAGTAAAGACCTAACAGTTAAAATTTAAGACCAATGTAAAGACTCAGCCAATTTGAACTTAAAGTAAACATCAACAAAGCCTATAGGCCCAAAATCTCAAGATAAAGGCAACGATATCAAGTCCCAAGTCAAATTCCAATGTCAAACCAAATCATATCACAAACCAGATTTTTACACCTGTGGAAAAAGAAAAATTTACAAAAAAATTGTTTTGTATTTGATCAAATTGGGGCCAAAGTCATAACAACATATTAGCTAAAGGAGCACGCAAACAGGTATTTCTGCAATAAGATCGAAGGTTGAATCTGTATGGTGTTTCTTTTGGCTTCATAATGGTTCTGTGTTGCAATAAGAGCAGCTGGGCAGAGACTGAGAGCTCCGTCATATCGCATTTAATCTTTAATAAAACAGCAGAACATGCTGTTATTATCAGGGACTCCACATATTAGTCTGTCTCCAGACCACAGATGTTCACTGCTGTCAGGTTCGAGGTTTGGTCTCTGAACAGCAGTGTCTGGATCTGTGTAACCTGAAGATCAGTGGGTTGTGAATTCTTCATGTTTATCACTGATAAATCTAGTGTGCCAATTATATGAATGTATCTACTAACACATGAGGTGGCTCCACAGCATAATGCTTTACACATTTGCCTAACAAGCAAAAGAGCCAAGGTTTGTTCCTGGGAGAAGACAAAAATCCCTCTAGGGTTGTATCAGGAAGGGCATCTTGTATTTAAAGTCTACCAAATCAAACATGCACAGCTACTGCCCGTGGTGACTAAATGAAGTAGCTTTTATCTACTACCAAGTATTTCTACTCTTTGGTGAGCATACAATCATTAATGAGACAAAATAAACTACACATATGTGAGAAAAACCTAACACATCAACAAACCAAGACCAAAGTACGGCCAAGGCTTTACCACAGCTGGGTTATGTCCACGCTAGGACAGTAACTTCAACAAACATACTGTAGGAAATGCAAGATACCAGCCCAATAAAAACAGACTGTCACAAAGTGAGCACCACTGAGAAACTAGTCAGACAGAAAGAAGTGGGGAACATTCAAACAAAATATCTGGGCTTCAAGAACAGAAAAACTGAACTGTCTCAAGTATAACATCTAAAGACTAATAGTTCCCAAACTGAGACAAATATCAAGTCAACAGCCAAGAAAAGGTAAAGAAATAACCAAGTAAAGACCAGCAGTCTCCAAGCCACGAACCATAAACTCAATAACCCCCAAGACAAGTTAGAAGCTTGAATTCTGAATTCAAGTTATTCAAGCAAAGACCAATAAGCCACAAGTAAATACAAAAAACCTCCAAAAGGAAGGCCTAACAAGTCTAAGTCTAAAGTTTCTCAAATAAAGACCAGACAGCAACAGGCCCAGACTTAAGAAGATTTGAAAAGATCATTTAATAGGACTTTACTGCATCTGAAGAAAACAAACTAAAGGAAAACTTTTTCACACGTCATCAGTGTTTTTACAGTTGTCCTTGTTAGCATGAACGTCATGTTTGCTATCTGCTGACTGCTGATTGTTTTAGAGGCTGTTTCCTGCCTCACTAACACAATTATCTCACATACACACACCTCCTTTTATTCTCGTATCTCTGTCCATCTCGTTTGCTTTGCCCCCGCCTCGCTCTCCTGTTTGATGGAAAACTGATTTGAAATGTAATTTTGCACAGAATCTTTTGTTTAATGCAGTCACGAGACAGAGACCTGCTGAAGACATTGATGGAGATGATCTGTAGGATTTAACTTGTGTTTTATTTTAATATAGTATTAGTGGAAGCATCTAATTGAGAATTCAAAATTGGAAAAAACACATCGTGATGCTGAGTGAGCAACAGGTGAGAGTCAATCAGCGCCAAAGAGATACGTGACCAACAGACCTTCAGATACACATCATAAATTATATTTATAAAATCTTTGCATTTAGTAAAATAAAGCGTCCTACAATAAACTGAGAATAGAGGGACAAAATAATAAAAAACACATACAGAAATAAGGTTAAATAAAGCTTAAATTTAGAAAAAATAAAATCTCATGAGAAATGGAACGCTGAGGAAAAATAATGAATGAATGAATAAATGAATAAATAAATGAATGGATGGATGAATCATTAAAAATTGACTAAATCTTTATTCATCACACCATTTAACATGAGAAGATAAAAATTGAATTGTCAGTATTAAGAGACATAAAATAACCTCATGGTGAAGCAACAAATAACCTACAAGATAAATTAACGTTTACTCATTGAAATTTAAATGAAAAATAAGACAGTTGCTGTCTAGCTCTAAATAAACAGACGTAAGAAAATAATTAAGAACAACATAATGACAAATATACAGAAATAAACAATGATAAAAGAAAAATGTTAGCTTTTTCTATCTAGAAACAATGAAGATTATTTTTAAATTAAAGATTAAAGTAAATTTAAATTAGAAAGGTTATAAGTTTTATAATTATATGTCAAATGTAGTTACTCGAAATGTAAGGAAATCAATAAAAAATACATAAATAATAAAGGATCATCTAGAAAAATAAAAACAAAGCATTTAAAAATGAAATCTGCTATAAAACTATTTATAAAATATAAACATCAAAATGTTTCCATATTAAATGAACAGTAACAGACGTTGGTCCTACCTGTTGGATGGACGCTTGTTTTCTTCATATTTCAGATGCTGATCGATCAGCTATATATCCAACCTGAGGGGAGGAGAGAGCAACACACAGGGGAGGAGAGAGGAGGTAAGGAGAGGAGGAAGGGTGGAAGGGGAGTACGTGAGGAGGTGAATGTTATCTTCCTATTTATTCTGACAATGACAAAAACAGACAATACGGAGACACGCACACATATTTACACACAGACAAGTGACACACTCGCTGACCTGTGTGTGTTTGTCTGTCTATCCTTCTGGGGACCTATGTACGTTTAAGTCTTTATGAGGACATCAGCACAACATGAGAACGTTTAACTGTTTGACGACTCAGACGTGGTTTTAGGGTTCAGGTTAGAATCAGGTTCACATCGAGGTCAGCGTTAGATGTTTTTAATTGAGATGGATAAAAGGTCTGGTAATATATTATGTCTGCGAGGGTCCTCATAAAGACAGAAATACAGACCTGGGTAAGTGTAATTATGAGCATCTGCTGTCCTTTTATTGAAGCCCTGGAACAACCTGCAGGCTGCAGATGTTATCACGCACACACATCTTCATCCACACACACCAGCTCTGTTTACACTGCTGCATGAAATGCTTCATGGAAGTTTGTCATACAAGGTGCCACACACTCCACACATGAGCACAAACACATCTTACTATTCATCTAACCACAGAGTAAAAGATACAGATATGAGCGAGTACATGAGTCACATCGTCAAGCCTGCTGCTGCTTTCACGTCACTGTTCAGTTTCCAAATCATCACTGGGTACAGATGTTGGGTCCTTCTTTTCAGGCGGCTGCTAGTTTTAGTTCATTGTTGCAGAGCTGGAGATAATAAAAGGGCGGCCACAGGGCATCCAGCATGCTGAGGTGGGAAAGGGCATCAAAGAGGAGCCTAAACTTCAGTTCATTTACTATTACCTGACAATGAAAGGTTTTATGATAGATTCTTAGGAAAAGAAGCAATAAAATGATATAAAAACACCTCACTACACATAAAACTGTATTATTGGAAAACTGTGCAGAAAGTCTCAAAAGTAAAAATAATAATTCTGCCGAAAAATCTTCCCCCATCAGTGTTAAATCAATGTTATGTCTGAGCATGCCCCACCCACTCAACCTTGTACATTAACTAGAAACATTTCACTACTGAAGTTGCTCACACAGGGTTTTTTCTTTTTTGGTAGTCTCAGTCTGCATCGAGACAATACCTAGCCACCTAGAGCGATAGCTATAATTACTGATGGAAGCAAACCTCAGTCTTCCTGCCTTTTTTGCTTCCTCTCTGCCCCAGAGGGATGGGTCCTTTTCTGTGACATTTCTATTTTGTAGCCTCATCCATAAATGACCCTAAGTACATTCACTTCATTTACTCCTTTCTCTGAGAAGGAAGCACTGGTCCTCCTAACACGCAGCCGGCCTACTAAATGTCCTCTGGATCTGATTCCTACAGACCTACTAACCATTGCATCTACAATTATTCTAGTCATCACGCATGTGATTAATACTTCCTTATCCACAGATGAATTTCTGCTTACCTTCAAACAGGCCCAGGTGACACCTTTACTTAAAAAACCTACTCTCAACCCTGCCCTGGTTGACAATTATTGACCGGTCTCGCTATTACCTTTCCTTTCTAAACTCATAGAAAGGGCAGTGTATAATCAGATCTCTGGCTTTCTTTCTCAGAATAATCACCTAGATCATAACCAATCCGGTTTTAAAAAGGGACATTCCACAGAGATGGCTCTGTTGTCTGTGACTCAAGCATTAAAAACTGCCAGAGCTACTGGACAGTCCTCAGTGCTTTATCTGCTGGACCTGTCAGCAGCCTTTGATACAGTCAATCATGACCTACTCCTATCTATACTCTCAAACATGGGCATCTCAGGCGCACCGCTATCACGGTTCAGATCCTACCTTGCTAAACATTCTTTTACAGTGTCATGGCTAGGCCAGCTGTCTTTATTGTGTTCACTGTCCACCGGAGTGCCCCAAGGCTCAGTACTGGGACCCCTCCTCTTTTCCATCTATACCACCTCTTTGGGCCTAGTTATTCATTCTCA
>VUQJ01029134.1:13322-24681 GCA_015108635.1 Andinoacara biseriatus | reverse complement strand
TTCACAGTAATAGACATTTGTCCTCCGTGGAGATCCAACATGGCTCACAGAACTACAACATAAAGCAGGGGTAGTTGTAGTGGTCACACTGGAAGCACTAAAAAAATGAAAAATTACTTGTATGCCAGTGGAAACCACAGTACACTGTTTTTATTCATGTTTGTCACATCCTAAATCAAGCCCATTGTCTTCTCTGTCTCCCAGCTGTGAGCTAAGTGACTGACAGGACTGACAGACATGGGGAAGCAGAACAGCAAGCTCCGTCCTGAGGTGATGCAGGACCTGCTGGAGAGCACTGACTTCACCGAGCATGAGATCCAGGAGTGGTACAAGGGCTTCCTCAGGGACTGCCCCAGCGGGAACCTCTCCATGGAGGAGTTCAAGAAGATCTACGGTAACTTCTTCCCCTACGGAGACGCATCTAAGTTTGCCGAGCACGTCTTTCGCACGTTTGATGCTAACGGTGATGGGACAATAGATTTTCGGGAGTTTATCATCGCTTTGAGTGTGACGTCACGCGGCAAGCTGGAGCAGAAGCTGAAATGGGCCTTCAGTATGTACGACCTGGACGGAAACGGGTACATCAGTAAAGCTGAGATGCTGGAGATCGTGCAGGTGAGTGTTGTGTGTATATTACAGATAACGTCTTCCCTACCAGGAAGAACATCTCACATCACATCCTCAAGGTGGCGTAGTTAACGTTAACTATATCATTACTTAACATTGCTGCCACTGAATCCATTACACACTCTTCATGAGGCTAGAAAAACTGGTGGCATTTTAAAAACAGGACCCACAGCTCGGCTTCAGGGTGAAAGGAAGTTCATACAGACACAGAGCTGGATGTGCCTCCACATTCACATGATTTCTGAGATATATACGTCATTCAACATTCAGGGCCTTATTTACTGCCAACATTAAAATGTCAGTGTATTTAAAAGGTGCATTTGGATTGATAGGAAACATTCATTGTCCTGCCAAGTAAAAGCAGTTTTGGAAACAGTCAGAGATTCATTAGCTCAACTCCATCTTAAATGTGGCTTTCAGCCCTATCATGAAAGGAAAAGAGCAGATTTTCCATCTGCTCCACACCTTTTACAGGAACAAATGCAACTCAGGCTTAGTCTAATCCGCTCGGGCTAAATCACCTACCGTATCCTGTTAACTTGCAGGTCCTTTTATTTCTTGCCCTGTCACGTTTGCATGTTTTATCAAAATAGGCTTAAGCACATTTTTTTCCAAGTCCTCGGTTTGAGCAGACAAGGAGCAACAACTGTATTAAACCACATTCTGTGTTAAAAGCCCTGCTTGCCAACCTGCTTTCATTTATTAGGATAATGAAGGAAGGCTGAAAAGCTCAGCACACTAGGCAGACTTTCAAACATTCAAGAAAGAAGAAAAGAAATACATACACTATTTAAATTCTTCACATTTTTTCTTTTTGACAAGTTAGAATATATTTTTTTCTGCTGTCTGTGGAGCCAGGTACACGCTCACCTTTAAGAACTAAAAGCAGGATAAAAGCTGAGTGTGGGTGGCATTTAGTGCAAAAGCCTTTCGTGTAAACAGACTATTTCATGTACACACACAAACTCCGTTTATATTTGACTTCCTTCACATTTACGTACTTTCTAGTTTCTCCTGCTGTAGTTCCACTTAAATTACTCTCGTCAAATCTTCAGCGTACGAGCCATTTTCAAAACAGTCCATTTATGTGATGCATGCTCATAATGAGGGGAAGGCAGGATGGAGACAAAACAGGAAGCGATGAGAAGACGCAATTATTTTTACAGATTAAGCCAAAAGGAATGCAGCGTGTAAGCGCGTGTGCGTGTGAGTACACAACTGTGTCTGTTACTATGACTGTATACGGCTGAGGAGGAGGTGACTAAAAGGAATTAAGCAGTGATATACTGGTGGATAATTGTAACCAAATAAAAACTGAAAGATGCTAAAATGGTCTGAATAGTGTTTAATATGTTTGGGGTGGTCGCTGTTAGTCATCCCCTATTACAGGCTGTAGATTAACCCTTAGTCATTCTAAAAATATCAGTTTAGCAGCTTTTAACAATAAGTGCTTTGAAAATAATTGGTTTTATTTTCACCAAATCATGGAGCTTTGATTTGGGTTTAAAGTTTACATTCTCTCAGCACAATCTGCATCACTGTTTAGACCAGAGCTGAGCCCCAGGCTGTGTCGTTTCACCTGTCGTTGCATGTTTAGGAAGACCCCAAAGCTCTTAATTTCTCTGTCTCAGACCCACACACATGCACGCTCTATGCTCATATTTGGTTGGTGGACTATGGTTCAAAGCAGAGAAAAGGTTGGCTTTAATTCAATTTTATTTTATTTATAGCACCAATTCACATCAACAGTCACTTCAAGGTGCTTTATATTGTATTTACAATAATACAGAGAAAATTCCAACAATTAGACAGCCCCTTATGTGCAAGTGCTTGGTGACAGTGGGAAGGAAAAACTCCGGCAGAACCAGGCTCAGGGAGGGGCCATGACTGCCATGACTGGTTGGGGGTGCGGTGAATAAGTAATGATTAAATGCAGACTGGGGTATAAACAAAGAGAGAGAGAGAGAGAGAAAAGAGGTGAGTGAAGAAGAAACCCTCAGTGCATCAAGTCCCTGTCAGGTTTGCTGTGGCAAGCGTGGCAGAGGACCCCAATGCAGGACTCAGAGGCAGAGAGCTTATTTAATTAAAGCTTTAATGGCTAACCCATGGCACAACATGAACATGGAGCATGGATATAGACACAGCAGGAAAAAACCAACGACGACGCGACAAGGGACAGACACACAGAGCACTTAAATCTTAAATACACACGCTAGGTAATCAGGGAACAGGCAACAGGTGAGGGGCAAAGCTGAACGTAATCAACTAGATGAGACAAGGGGAAGCAAAACTAAATACAAAGCACGATCGTCAAAATAAAACAGGAAGTGGTAAAACACAATGCATACGCAAACTTAACACAGAGGGAACAAAACCAGACCATGACAAACTCTAAATACAACACACAGGGAACACTGGGACGACAAACCAAACATAAGAGACCAGGGACTAAGACATGACAGCAAAAGAAAAACACTTGAACACGGATCATGGGAAGGGCAACATGAGGGAAACGGGAAACAAAGGCAAACTAAAATCCTAATACATAACAAAACACAAACATACTGCGCACTGGGCCACCGGCCCAGGATCATGAAAGCCCCCCTGCAGCCTAGGCCCACTGCAGCATAACTAAAGGAGGGTTCAACAGAAAGGGGGCCTGAAAGCTGAAGGCTCTGCCTCCCATCCTACTTCTAAAAGCTTGACTTTATTTAAAAAAAATAAAAGAAAAAAGGTTTTCAGATAGACCTTTAAAAGGAATTGCTGAAGTTAAAAAGAATCCTGAGGACAAAGTCTTGAATCTGACTATAGTCTGCAGATCAGTATGATCACAGTTACACACTGCTTCCAGAAGAATCAGAGGGCAGATCTGACAGGTGACTCATAAAGGTGAATGCAACCATTTCCTGAAGATGCTGACAGGTTAACAGTAGTAGCTCTGCTCTCTTCCTCTGACCTTATCGCTCCAAATGTCTGCTGACTTTTCTGATTCCCTGATATGCCCTTACAGCACCACTATAACGCTCATGTGTATTGCTGCGCGAGTGGAATGTCCTGGTGTTTTGTGAAGTTTATTATATACATTAATGTCCAGCTGAGGATGGCTTGCAATCACCTAATTGGTCCACTGACTGAATCGAGCACCATTATCAAGTTTTAAATACAATACTTTACCAAATACCTCCAAAGTTGTGTCAGTCTCTCACATATCCAAATGTTAGCATACTAAAGCTAAGTAAACGTGCTAAACGCTACACGCTAAACATCATCCTAACAGAGCCAGAACATTGTCTAAGGAATAGAAACAATCCTCAAAGCTAGAGAACGTTTTATGCACTTGAGTACAGTAAACACTTCTGTGTTTGACTTTTACTTCTAGTTCACACTAGTGCAACAATCTTACTGTCTTTTCAAAGCAGTTCATATTCTCCTTTTACATTCCTGTGAGAGAATAATCTTACTTATCATCATGTGTGACTTGCCAGTGCTTCACACTGAGTCATTCCTCCCATTGTAGTCTTCATCATTTCTGCGTATGCTCACCTCTATTTGCAATAGTGACTGGGAGCTCGGGCTTTTTCCGGTAATGCTCTCTCCTGCAGAGAGTGTGTAAATTCTGGTAATGCTCATTATTAGCTTTGTTGTGGGAATAATTGGGTAGATCCCAGCAAGCCTGGAACATCTTTTTCAGATAATAACAAAATCTGAACAGTCGATCTCTAACCTCTGTCTACTGTTCATCTGAAATGCGGTGCCTTTAGCAGAGCAGACGGGCACACGGGGAAGTCCACTATCTCAACTGGCAAAAAAAAAAAAAGATGGCAGAGAGTATTCATACTAGTAATTTAGGGGATTGAACAGAATAGCAGGGTGCATTAATAGATCGCTGCTCAGGCGGCTAAAGTCACCGTGGGAAACATATTCAACTATGGTGTGAGGGTGAGGCGACAGACTTTGTGTTGTGTTTGTGTACTTACTACAGAACAACTCAAACGGTGCCCAGCTGGCTCCGCAAATACGTCTCACCAGGTTGAAGCCCTCCCTCACGCTTTGCATTTCTACCTCAGTCAGTGGTGCTTTTCCACGTCGGTCTCAAGATCCCGGTGTGATCCTGCTTTCTTTCTCCCACACATTTATAAGGTTTTAGTCCAGAGCATTGGCTTGGTAGCTTGGAGTGCTTTTTTTCACTATTTGCCCTCACACAACTGTGACTCTGTTTCTGGCTTCACGGGAGACAATATTGTGTCAACGGGTATGAAAGAGCCGATCCTTCTCCCTGTGAGATTCAGGTTGTAGACTCCTTAGCTGCCTGAAGCTCGACTCTAAAATGGAAAAACCTATACGGGCGTACAGATCAATTATGAGAACGCTGTTGGCAGAGAAAAAAAATATCCAGGAGATATAACAAGAATCCAAAGTGAGAGTGGGAAGTGAGAGTTGAGATGGAGACAGACAATTACTGTAGGGAGGATACAGCATTTGGCAGCGTGTCGTATGTGAAGAGAAAACCACAGAAAGACTCGACTAATCAAGGCAAAGATTATTGTCTTTGGAAGCGGGGGAAGAAAGGAGGAGCTGGCTTTAGTTTTGGTTTAGGAAACTTACAGTTTAGCCTCAAAATTCTATCACAATTTAAAAAAAAAAAAAAAGAACAATAATTCTGATTATAGGGAAATAATACTGGACAATGTTTTATTGATGCAGCATTTATAAGTGTAAATAAATGTATGCCCTTTTCCATCCTCCTTTTCCATCCTCCTTTTCCAATGCATTACTGTCACTGATGACACACTTCCTAATTTGAAATGTGAACCTACTGAAACAATGCATGAGTGCATTCTAAAGGAGGCACGCGAACGATAAATACTCTACAAATTGTACAAAGCTACAAACTTTTGGTAATTACATTGTGACAAATAAATAACAAGACATTATCAGCTGACTCCCCGATGAGTCTTTCATCCCACAGATGGAGCCCGACCGCAGTTCTCAAGTCAAGTTTGTTTTTATAAACTAACTTGAATTTGACCTTCAGTGTTGCACGGGGCAATATAATGTTGAAGACGGGAAATCAGCATTTAATGATCCACTGTTTAAAATGCAGCAGTAAGATCAAGTAGTTCAAATAAGGCTGAAACCTAAAACCTTATAAAAGTGCTGATTTGGTGCTATGATGTGGTTCAAATCCAGGCTGCAGAATCTCATTGGTGCCATTCAAACTCAAATAAGACTTTACTTGTTGGATGATGACTTTCTTCAGAGCTTTAAAAAAAAAATTGTGCAGTAGAGATTGCTCTAAAGTTCAACAGGTCGTTTGGGGTAAGATTGAGGAGGAAGCACAGTTGCATGTTTAAAATATGTCAGGACAGAACCAGTGACTGAACACAAATTATGTAATTGCTAAAAGGCCCAGTAACACTCAAGCTCTCATCGTCAGTCTTCGTTCTGCAGTTTGCCATTAGCAGCATCCAGTGTTTTCCTACAGCTCACAATAGAGCTCCAAAGCAGAACAAGGATTACCAAACCCCACTTACAGTAACACGCGTATTGCTGTTACCGTGAGATAAGAGACTTGAGCTGCTGAATGATATCCTCATTATTGAACTGGTCAGTGAGACAAGAAGGGCCAAGGCTTGTTGGTTAGCAGTGACTAAACCTTTAAAATAACAAGTGGGGGATTGTCCACTAGAAAACTGACAGTGGATAGTCATCACTTCACTGCTTACCGGCTGCTTGTAATTTGGGGATTTAGAAATGTGAGCTTATTCTTTTGTGTGTTGCTCTACTGGATTTGAGAAGTAGCTAAATCCCTGACATGCAATAACCAGCTAACTTTACTCACAGCACTTTGAAGGATGTCAGTTAATAACAGGCCCAGCTCCAAAGTGAACGGAAGGCTCACATTAACTGTGGCTGCTCCTTGTCACCGAGCTCCACTGTGACCTGGAAACTGAGATGCCCTGTCACTCTGTAATAGGCGGCAAACCCAGCACCTATATAAAGCTCTCGTTGCACTGTGATCACAATCAGCCCTCTTCTGTTCACATGTCAGCTCCCATTCCCCTCAAAACCGCCTCCTTATTAGAGACAGATAGAGTGGGCTGTGATTTCACTGTTTACTGCCAAACAGCCTGCAATGCAACAGAAAGCAGAGGAGACACAACACTGATAAATAGAGTGCGTGTTTGTCTCCAAGCCTCCCTACCTAAAGCACAAATATGCAGTCGCAGAGCGGTGAAGCGGTGCAACAAGCTGGCATATTGGAATCCGTTCGGAACAGGTGGACTTACTGTAGAAATATGTTAACTGAACAGCGTGTTTGTCAGAATAAATGTCCCTAATATCAATAAAGAAATATCACAGGGGACTCTTTACATAATCTGTGTGAAGAAAACCTTGCACACAACTGCGCGAGCCTTCCGGGATCCCCTCAGGTTTTGTGCTGTCTCCTTGAGAGTGATTTCCAAACGGTGATTTCTGTTAACTCTTGTCAAGGCACACTACGACAGGGCAAAGTGAGGACCTTGTTGGTTTTGGTCTGAATGGATCTTGAGTATAATAAGCAGAGGAAAAGCAGCAGAGCTTTTGAAGGCTGAAAAGAAAAGGGACTGCTAACAATAAGAATTCAGCTTTAGAAAGAAAAACGATAAAACAATAAGGAGCCAGTGTGATTACCTGCAGCCTGATAACGTGTGTTTGTGTTTTCTGTTATCTAATCACACAGTGTTTCTGAGGTGATGTTAGGGGAATTTTCCAGTAATACCCTTTACTGGCTTCACTCTGCTGACTTTACTCAGTTGATCAGGAATCAGTGATGATGAGACTGATCCACATTAAACAAATTGGTTTGTCTACCTAATACACAAACTGTATGACAGACTGCAGCATAAAGCATACAGTCATCATAAAAAGAGACTAAAGATGCATAATATAGTCAATAGGAGGAGAGTGTACACTTAGTCACATATCACATAATCTGAGATGCATGCAGGCAGAAGTAGACTAGAAGTTTCATTAGAATTACTGTGACAATGAAAAGTCATCCAATACAAAAATGATAGCCAGTGTCACGTCTGTCAGCTACAATGAGTTTCAAATATCTGTGAAATTCTGCTGAGCTGTGACCTCTCTGAAGGCAGATATTCTCAGCTGACCTCCCCGTGCGTCTCTCTGCAGGCAATATATAAGATGGTGTCCTCCGTGATGAAGATGCCTGAGGACGAGTCGACGCCTGAGAAGAGGACAGAGAAGATCTTCAGGCAGATGGACACCAACAGAGACGGTAGGCTGGCCTCATCAGGAAGTACTCTCCCAGTAGATGAAATGATCCACACGTCACACATACTGTAGGAGTGACTCTCGTTTTGGCAAAGTGCACAAAGACTATTTTATTGTATTGCCTGTGTATGGCTCTCTTTCACTGATAATTGGTTTTAAATGTTTATCACCCTGGATGAAAAGTTAACTTCCTGTTCCATATTAAATCTAAATATTACTGTGCAGGTTATACCAGGTTATCACAACATAAACCAAATGTTTGTCATCTGACTTGAAATGAAAAGGCTTTTAAATTTTCTCGTGCTAAAAAAGTTGGATTCCATGAAAGGAGGAGGAATAGGCACACGGTTTGTAACTACTACCTTGTTAGCTGCCATAGTAGTCTTCTTTTACACAATGCTCCAGCCTGAAGAAGCCATTCACTGCCAGCTCACAACTGACCTGACTGCACACAACACACTTGAGTTTGACACAGATAGACTACGGACACTCATGCAGCTCTCTGATACAAGACTTATGCTCTTTGTCATGATCCCTCAGTAGAGGAGAAACACAAATAAGATGGGAGAAAGAGAGAGATGGATGATGACGAATTTGTGAGTATGGGGGTGAGGTGGGGCAGTGGGTTGGTGGAGAAATTGGAAGAGAGGAATAGAGAGAAAAGTGACAGCAGAACAAAGATAGCAAGATAAAGTGAGAGCAACAGAGTGTACTGACCAAAACATGGAAGTGTCGTTTACTTCTTTTAATGAGAATCACAAGTAGAGAGCAACTCGTGGGGAGACCGCTTCAGTCTCTGTTAAATGGTCAGAGGAAAGAAGACCTGTCCCAACACTGCCACCTTTTGGTGATAAGTGGGACATCATCACTGTTTCGGGCTGTGAAGCCTCTTAACGAAATGCACCCTGAAATTGTTCTAATCTCAATAAAAACTTTATTGGACTTAACACAGTCACACATCCCAGTTATCGCTAACCCCCAGATTTGAGGCAATCCGGTATGTTTCCAATTTAAGGATTTTTCTTTCGCCAATGAGTTGCAGTAACTTGAAATGCAGTGTTTTATCTCGAGCTGCCCTGATATATAAACTTTTTTCCTCCATATTTAGCACTCTCCCTCAACTTTCTGCTGTGCACCTAAATATTAAATATAAAAAGCTCATTTCTGTTCCTGGTGTTTTTCAGGTAAACTGTCTCTGGAGGAGTTCATCAAAGGAGCAAAGAGCGACCCCTCCATCGTGCGCCTGTTGCAGTGCGACCCGAGCAGTGCTGGACAGTTCTAAACCTGAGGCATCAACACCAACTGTAAGGCTCCCATTAAAGTTCACTTCTGTCTCTAACTTTGACTCTGAGGTAAATTAAGTTAAACTTCAAAATGTCAAAAAAAAAAACAAAAAACACCAATCCAACAACGTGTGCTCGGTGTAGAGTCGTGCTGGGCGTTCTGAAAGTGCTGCTGCGTAGTTGTGGAGGGTTGAGGTTCAGCCTCAGGAACAAACACACTTCTCCTACGAGCGATTGTGCCTCGCAGGCAGAGAAGACGTCTGCTGGAGGGAATCTATTCTGAGGCTGTGTGCGCGGTGTAGGATGTGGGATGGGTCATCCACAGTGTCACTGGCTTTGTGGCTGTATGTAATTCATGGACTGATATGAGAGACTTTGTAGGAGGTGGCCTGGTATTTTGGAGAAGGTGCTGGTTCTCAGAAGCTTCTTCTTTTTAAAGCCCCCATGCGTAGGATAGCTACGACCGTTTCTGACATTTTTGCGAGCAGCTTTTTTAGCATTTAAGCTCTTTTTTTTTTTCTGTCTTGATGGTTCTGAGTTTTCAGTATGAGCCGCAGCACTGCTAGATAAACCTGGTCTGTGTCAGTTGTACCTTCAAGAGCTGAGAATCAGATAATGCGGACCAGAGGTCTGCGAGTCAACAAATCAGTTATAACAGCAATCTGGCAGCAGTGTGTCACAAGATGAGGTTGTGGTTTGTTGAAATCAGTGGAGAAAGAGGCAAAGAGAAGCTGTTCTCAGTGTTTGTGTATAACATCCGCAAGAATCATTGTCGGGTCATCATCACCTCTGCCTCTTCCCTCATAGCTGACAGCTGCTGCTGATGATGATGATTTTTTGGACAGTCCTTCCCCACTGAGCTGCTGTGGAGCAGAATCTTTTATGCTAAAAGCAGTAATTATTTTTATCAAATATATATACATCCCGTGAGATCATTGTGATATTTTGCGCACATACACAATCTTCATTTCCGGTCCCATCTTTAGCTGTGAATAGATGTGGACATGCTGTTGTTTGATCGTTACATAATAACAGAGTCTTTCTCATCGCAAAATCACAGTTAGCACCTCAGGTTATTAGACAGGGCAATTAAGACGACATCAAAAAGAAAGAAAGTGCTGTTAGCCTCATCAGTAAAGTGGTGAAAAAGAAATGTGTTGGTCTCACTCTGGAGTCGTGAACAGAAGAAAAACTACTGAAGGAATAAAGTAACAGAGGATCAGTCCTGGAGATGAGAGGGAAAGGTGCTGGCTGGGGTAAAAATTCAGACTGCGAATGAGGGGCAGAAAGCAGGCTATTACACAGCTACCAGCAATAATAAGAGGCCCAATAAATGCAGAAACAATACATTTTTTGCCGTCAGGTTTTTGAATGGCAGATTGTGCGTGATAACATAGGCTGGTGTGTTTGCGAGAAAAATACATGAGAATAAATGAGAAATGCGAGCTCTTTAAAAAAAATAATCATCTATTTTGTCGCCAGTGTTGAGTTCCTTCTCATCAGATGTCTCTGCTCCACGTCACCTTATGAGTTAAACACGAGGAAACATGGTCAGAAGCATCTGTGAGGTCCCCACAGTACTCCTTTCTGAATAACAGTTTATGTGTGGAAGAACGCACATGCTGCTGCTGCTGTTGTTGTTGTGGGGTTTTTGTGCATGTGTATCATTTATACACCCGGCCTCTGAACTTCTGTGCTGTTGCCAGTTAATAGCGTTTAAGGTTCGGCACCATACAAAACACCACGTCATCTGTGGCAGTGCATTAGAACTGGACTGGACCAACAAACCAACCAGTCAGCTCTCTATACTGCCCATGAATGCAGTAATTTAGCACAAAACGTACTGTGACCGAGTAGAGCCTGTAGTTGTAGCCCACTGTGGGCAATTCTGCAAATGAGTTAGCAGAAGCCCCTCATTTTCTAACATATCAACACCAGTTTGTGACTGTTGCTCTTCATTTGTATCTCCACAGTGCTTCTTTGGGGTGACTATAAATGCCCGCAACTCTCCACTATGGAGCAGACTGATGATGAAGATTGACAGGATGATGATGATGATGAAGAAGACAGGCCTTCAATGTGCACTGAGGACTTTCACACAGGAGATGGCCACAGGAGCCACATTCTCCAGTCCACCCCACACCCACCCCCACCCCAAGCTGTTTATCTTA
>VUQJ01029134.1:0-13302 GCA_015108635.1 Andinoacara biseriatus | reverse complement strand
TTATCTTAAACCCTCCAAACTCCAACTAAGACTCATGTCCTATAAGGTTATTAAACCCCACTGATTGTAATTGAATTCCTCAGTTCTCCTATAGGCATGTCCAAGTTTAAAGAAGGTTTACAGTAGGTTGTATATACACAGTATAAACTGGAGTCTCTGTATCAGTGTCTTTGCTTGGCTCTCTGTACCCTCTGAGGCTCCGGCCAGGGCCACACAGAGCCTCCATCACTCTAATATGTATAATAGACGGAGTGTGCACAAGACCGCGAGAGAGATGATGGTGTTGAGTACTGTAGGCAAGCTCATTTTATCAGCAGAGAGGACCTGTGAAGTTTGTCCTTCACTCAGAACGAGTACCGCTTTTCCTCTTTTCTACTGTGAGAATGTGTACGTGTGTTTGTGTATTTTTTTTTTTCTTTTTGCAGACTTGATAGACTTTGTTTCACATTTTGTGCTGGGGCAACAGGAACATGTGATATTACGCTACTATGCATAAGCACCCTGATTGGTAGTTTTCATTTTGTGAGGTCTCACTGATGTAATGAAGGATAAAAGCATCCCTCCATCCATCCGTCATCTGTTTTCACATCAGCAGCAGCGACGGTCAGGCTGTTGCAGCGCTTTAGCTTAAGGCAAAAATAGAAAAGTAGTCTTTACAAGTATTTGAGTACTGTGTAGATATTTTTAAAGTGCACCTACATTTGTATAGCAAACCCACGTAGTCAAGAAAGCTCAGTGCTGAACAAACAATGTGAAATAATAATAATTAAAAAAAATGTTTGTTTATTTAAGCTGTTGCGAGATATCAAGCATGCAAACCTCTTTTTTTTTTTTTTTTTTACTTCTACTGCGTGAAGAACAAACTTTTCTTCACTTTTCTGGGTTTTTTTAAAGGCAGCATGTTGATTCAGTTGTCGGGTACGGGGTGCATAGACTAACAACACATATGCATGTGACTTATGCGCATGTGTGTGTTTTTAATGTGTGTTTATGGATGTCAAAAAGACGGTAGCGTCATTCGGCTCTGTGCTCGCTTCTGTGTCGTCAGTGCTCCATGTTATTGGCAGAGCGCGGATCGCCAAAGCCGACGCATCGAAAGGTTTATGGAAGAAGCTCTTTGGGACGACGACCGTGCACGACATCAATGAGGCAACTGTAGGAGCTCCATCATTAAATTGCCATCCAATTGTGTCGGCCGCATGACGTCACATGGCCTACTGTGAGCAGCAGCCCACAGTTTAAAGTCTTACAGAATTAATGTCAGTGTAGGTGCTGAAAGCCTGCTAAATTCAAACGATCTCCCCTTTATGTTTTTCTATTCTTCACTCTGCTTTAAAAGAAAACACAAAAAGAGAAAAACCAAAACTTGTCCAGCATAATGCACCCCTGAATGTAACCCAGCTCTCCTACTGGCCTCAGCAGAGCTGTCTCAGTAACTGCAAATGGTTCCAATTAGAAAAGCTTTGAATGTTCAGTATAATAACTGCTGTTTGTTTTTTTTTTTTATGTAAAGGAAAAAAAAAGATGCAGAGTAACAAACAGAATCACAACTACTGCGATGATACTGTCCTAATGTGTCACTTTTACGGTTTTACGATTTTTCTTTTTTAAGAAAAAGCTCTCAGTTGGAAGATTTCTGTTTGAAACGTAAAGAAAGCATCTTGTGGTCAAGTGCCAAATAAAATTAAAAAACAGTATTGTATAAATTTATACTGTACAATTGTTCAATGTTGAACAAAATGTTTGTAATTGTTGCATTTTGTAGGTTTTGTATGGTATATTGTATTTAGTGATTACGGATTTGGAACACAGGATTCTGTTTTCTTGGTCAATTTCAAAGGCAAGAATTAAATTACAATATATTGTGTGCAAGTAATCATGTGGTGCTTGTTTAATTGTGGAATGTTGTGGATTTTAGCTGATTAAAGAAAAACTGCGAGCTGTGTACATGTTGGCTAATAAGTGACAAGAAAAGTAGACACTGTGTCACCACAACAGCTACTCCACCAGAGACAAGGGCACTATTTTAAATGGTGAAATGTTCCACTGCACACAATGTCACAGTGTTATTGTCTGACAAACACTCCAAGGAGAATTTTAAAATATACAGTACTGTGCAAAAGTCTTGAGCCAGCCTTCATTTCTTTAGATTTTGCTTCCAAGGAGCCAGAAGGCCTTTCAAAGGTTCACTCATTTTCACAGGATTGTCTTTGTTTGTTAAGCCACTTAACACTGAGCTACCATAAAGCACAACAAAGGTACCTAACTCAAAGGATGAACCAGTGTTCAGACTACACATAACAGCCAACTTAGCAAAGAACCAAGTTTAAAATGTAACTTTAGGTGCTTTCTTATGAGCAGCCTGTGGCAAAAACACATGATTTGCTCCAATTTGAAATACCACACAATAATTATGCAAGGTGATCACTAACGTGATGATTCCCAGTGAGTTATTAGCCAAAAACTTGGGATATCTTGACATGTTGCTTGTTGTTGACATGGTGTTGATCAAAGTTGGGTACAGAGAAAAATCCAGACATAAATGTGATTTCTGCCTTTAGGTTAGGACACTTTGAATGGAATAAAACTGATTTGGTGGCAGTTTATAACAAATCTCAGATCTCTATTTTATCCCTGGGGTAAAAACTTTGATTTTATATGGAATGACCAGAGCACTTGTCATTGAGTCCGCATGAAGTTCCCTCAAGTTCCTGAATCTTATATTCACTATTTGCACATTTTAAAGACAGTACTTTACTGTGTGTGAAGCATATGAAGGATCCACATGGTGCTACTGAATCAGGTGCAGACTGACGCACTGACTTGGAACAAACTCGTTCCACTGCTGTGCTCTGATGGTCTGCTGCAGCCTCAGAAGACGACTAATCGGATGGAGCGGCCGGGTCCTGTGAGCCCCTAACAAATGTCATAAATACTACTGTATTTATTCTTAGACTGTAATTTCCTCTCACTACAGCCTCTTTAGTGAGAGGAAAAGCAATTAATACACACAGTTAATACATACAGTAGTATGTTATTGGCAGTTGGTATGCGACCATATTATGTACCAAGACAATTCAGTCATGCAACAGTACTTGTGTACATTCCGCCCGAGGCAACAGCTGAAGTTCCATGTGAAGTTCTCCATGAAGCTGTTGCTAGGATGCAGACTAAACATCCAGAGGCACTCCGCCTAATTTCAGGAGACTTCAGTCATGTTTCTCTCTCCTCCCAACTGACACAACTTGTTGACTTTCCTACCAGAGAAAATTAAAACCCTTGATCTGCTGCACGCCAGTGTCAAAGAAGCTTACAGAGCTACTGCCTTACAATCACTTGGCGTGTAATCAGTTACAACCACATTTCCCACTGGGATCAATAAAGCTATTCCCTGAAATGATTTGCTATGTAAAGTTTCCAAATTACAACTTCTCAAAATACCAGTATCACAGAAGTTCTCAGGATCAGTGGATGATTTGACTATGAAGGAGCAGACAAGTGTCTGGGACACTGAATAATCAGCTCAACTGGACATGTTGTCCTGGTCACAAGCTGAACAAAGAAGCAACAAATTATGAAGAGAGCATCTACTGATTCAGAGATCCTCTGTGTTCCAGGCCCTTGTACATGTGCAGATTTCATGGATTTGTAAAAACATGTTCGGGATTTGAAGTTGCTCAATACATGTCATCTGTACAAACTATAATATAGAACAGCACACAGAGGTGTAACCACCAGTGGCGTTTCTCCATTTCCCAGCCATGAGCTACATTTGTGAGCGTTCAAATAGAACTATTAGAAAGCTGTTTCGACACAGAAGGAAATCACAGCTAGAAGAGGAGCCTGGTGTCAACACAGGTTAAAGGTCATATGTTGTAACTTGTTCTGAGAAACCACCTATCCCACATGGTGAGCTCGCTCATGAAGGTTTACCCAAAATCCTCTTTTTAAAGTTTCCTCCGGTGAATTACCAGAAAACGGATGTAAAATCCAGAGTACCAATGCTCCCTTACTGTTAACATATTAAATTCATGCAGTTTTGCCACTCAGTCTGTGATGTATCCTACCATGGTGTTGCTCAAAGTTGGGTACAGAGAAAAATCTAGACATAAATGTGATTTCTGCCTTTAGATTAGGACACTTGGAGTGGAATAAAACTCATTTGTTGGCAGCTTATAGCAAATCTCAGATCTCTATTTTATCCCTGGGGTAAAACCATTTATTTTATATGGAATTAAGCAGAGCACTTGTCATCGAGTCCGCATGAAGTTCCTGAATCTTAGAAGAAAGAAGAAAACCTGAAAACGCTTCTGGCGACAGTCTTAGGCAGTGGTGAGGCATAAAAATGCAAGCTGCAGCACATGAGCAGAAACAAGTGACTACATACAAAACTATTTTTTATTTGCACATTTTAAAGACAGTACTTTACTGTGTGTGAAGCATATGAAGGATCCAGATGGTGCTACTGAATCAGGTGCAGACTGACGCACTGACTTGGAACAAACTCATTCCACTGCTGTGCTCTGATGGTCTGCTGCAGCCTCAGAAGAGGACTAATCGGATGGAGCGGCCGGGCTGTGACCCGGCCTAACGAATGTCATAAATACTACAGTATTTATTCTTAGACTGTAATTTCCTCTCACTACAGCCTCTTTAGTGAGAGGAAAAGCAATTAATACATAAAGAGGAAGCAGAACAATTTAACCTGAAGACTGGAAGCCCTGTTCTACACTGGTGCCTCATGTGGTGGGCTTAACTCCAAGATAATGTAGCTGCTTTCCGAAATTTGACAGAAGCACCTGTTTTAACAGAGAAATTTTTTCATGTCTTTTCTTCTTTTGTGGGGAGACGTTTCTCTTGGGACTTATTTCATCATTAACCTTGAATCTCTTTATTTCTAAGCCACGCTTGATGTGGGAACTGGTGGCTGCTAGGTCAGTGTCCATTGGCTCCTCAATGGGCTCCTTGGTGGGTGATGGGCCAATGTTCTTTGGCTCCTTGGTGGGTTCTTCTTCTGATGCTCTGAAGAAGGAAGCAACTTCAGGCGTGCTCAGTGTCACCGGTGATTCATCTGTATTTATTTTTCGTCTTTTACTTTGTGGTGGGCTCAACTCCAAGATGCTGTTGCTTGTCTCTCTGAAATTTGACTGTAGCACCTTTTTAACAGAGATCTATCGTCACAGGTGCGCCTTTTCTTCTTATCTGGGGAGAGACATATCTCAGGACTTATTTCATCATTAACCTCAAATCTCTTTCTTTTCAAGCCGTGCTTGATAAGGGAAGTTGTGGATAATTTCAGAATTCCTTTGTTACATCTGAATCATATTCATATTCAATTTCCCCTCAATTTCTAACTTTGGAATGTTTATCTTAAGACAGAGCAGGGGGTAGAAGTGGAAGTGATATAAGTTACTACCCACTGGTAGGATTGCTACTACTGAACCAATACTTCCTATAACTGTCAATAACATACAGTAGTATGTTATTGACAGTTGGTATGCGACCATATTATGTACCAAGAGAATTCAGTCGTGTAACGATACTTGTGTACATTCCACCCGAGGCAACAGCTGAAGTTCCATGTGAAGTTCTCCATGAAGCTGTTGCTAGGATATAGACTAAACATCCAGAGGCACTTCTCCTAATTTCAGGAGACTTCAGTCATGGTTCTCTGTGAAATACATAGAAATTCCAAATTTGATTCAGACAACAGATGAATTAACTGGTCACTCTTCGCAGGACTACTTCTGATGCTTAGATGTCCTCCAAATAGTCCCCTTGGCTTTAGCTTTGAGACCCAGAGGATTTTGGCATGATTGATGGTTTGAAAAATTGATCCGACTGCTATTGTGATTTGGCGCTACTGTATATGAATAAAATTGAATTGCACTGAAAATGCAACACTGTTGTTTCTTTTTGTTTCTAACATGACAGCTGTACATTAACGGTCTGAAACGTTAAATCGGATACATTTAAAGTTTAAAGGTCACTGCCACAGCCTAATAAGAGAATTGCTTTATTAGGCTGGAAATAGCGTTAGTTTCTTGGCAGATCAAAGTGAAATAAATTTTATTGATTGAAAAGGTATTCAAAGTGTGCTTTCTGTCTTCAAGTAGTGTTTTCACCATATATAAATACAAAATATGAAGAAAGAAAAGTCATAACATGGGTAGTACAAATATTATAGCTTACTTGGTTGCATTTATTTATTTAATTATTGGTTAACGGGCTGATTTAATCAGGCTATTTGTTTTGCATACTGAGCTCGCCTGTGGAGTGATTTCACCCCCAACACAGTGTACGTGCGCGTTCACGGCGCAGACTGCTTCCTGCTTCCGTAGTGCTGCCGCCAGAAGACTTATAGAAAATGGCGAGCCTGTGTAAAAGGCAGCAATCCACATATGGCTTTCGGGAGGAACTTGACTCTTGGCGACATAAACTCATTCAATGTGTAGGTAAGGATAATGCTTGTTGCACGGCGCACAATTGCACGGCTTGAATTTCACTTCTGTTTGACCTTTATCGGTGTAAATAACCATCTATTACCGCACTCACTCGGGGCTTCTCTCAGCGACTTTTTGTCCTCAACTGTTTCCTTCACACGACAGCCAGCAGGAATAGTAAGTTAAATGTCGCAGTTTGTGACAGTAGTGCATCACGTGTGGGGTCTAATTGCTGTTTTTATCGTCCATAATGCGTCAACTTTAGACTTTAGGTATGTACTGGCGTTACGTTAGTTTGTTTAAAGGGCATACTGCTCTTCTTAAAGGGAGTGTCACTGTGTGTCGGCCAAAAGCACTCGGTTTTCTAAAATACGCCTTCTCGTTGTTGATGATACTGTATGTTCGATGGGGGGAGGGCGACATTGTATCCTTGAGGTGATGTTTTCAGTTAACATTTAGCCTATTTGTTTCTCAAATTGCCACGCGTGGACGTGCATTACTGAATGGAGGAAGTGGCGGAGACCCCACTGCAGAAACTGTTTCCCTTTTCGACGATATACAGATAAACTTCTCTAACGTCTAACATTAGTTAGCCTCCTAAAGCAGGTAATTAGAAAAGCAGTTGTTGACTTTAGGTTTACCCCCAACTGTGTCGTGTGAATCAGCGTGGGGTGGAGGGTGGAAGGTTTTATTTTTCGTACTGTAGCGATCATGGTAAACATTATATCCCTTTAAGATAAACATGTAAGCGTAGCGCCTTAATTCAGCTTGGATTTAAGACAACAACGACTGCGTTTAACTATAGAAACTTTGCGCCTTATTTAAACTATATATCATGTTTATCCTTACTGTTGTGTGTGCAGTAAATGTGTTACTTATGATTAATATCGTGCAACCAAACGTGCTCTTGTGTGTTAAAATAAACTATAAAATAAAAAAATCTTGTCTTAACTCCTCCTGGGCAGCATGTCATGTAGTTAGACTTTAGAGTAGAAGGGCACTGAAAGAGCACATATTTTGCCAAGATGAATGGGCATTCCCTATTTAACACTTTAAATCTCACCATGAAGTTTCATGACATTACACTGTTTTTTTTGTAATTGTGCTGACAGAAAAATGCCAAAGGGATAAAAGCTACATTTATAATAGAATAGTCTGTTAGAAAAGATGCAAACTTGAAAAGCAGTATAAGGCTTGTGCATAGAGCTGTGCAAATACATCCAGAGTAGATAAACCAAACTAAATACTTCAGTTTCTTTCTGGTATGAATAGGGGTTAACTGTGGTGTCAGTTTCTAAAGTCCTCTGTGGGCAGTATGAAGTTCCCTGTTCTCCTTTTTCTACTTAACCATCTAATTATTGTTTTCTGCACATAATGATAGGTGGGTGGGGTTTACATTAGTAGTTTTACACTGTTTGACAGAGTGGCTTGAAGAACAAGGAGAGTCCATTTAAGCCCATTTAAATCCATGTGACTTGGTAGCATAGCAACAGCCAGTGTGGACATTTTACCATCAGACACAGATTGATCAAATGAGAAGCACCGATTTGCTCTGTGAACCCAATAATTACAATCAAATCAACTTGGAATGTTTCACAAATATTAGAAATATTTTCATGTATATTCATAACATTTAAAATTATACTGAACAATTTTAATTTTTAATTTAATTTCTATATTGTCTCTTTGTTCTTTATTTTATACTTGTTCTATATTTCTACACTTATTGCTCTTTTTTTAATGCTTGGTTGACTACCAGAGAGCCCTGCGCAGAAAATTCTGTGTCTAGACCTTTGTTCATGCACAAATGGGAGATAAAAACCTTGAATCCTTGAATTGAAATTTAAAATATGAGGTCAAAAATTGTGCAAATTAATTGTCTGTAGGAAATTAGGTGCTTCATATTTAAAAAAAATCTCAGTGCATAGACTGTGATCTCCCTTTTAAGTACAGTTTAAACAGATTATAAAACAAAGAATTTGAATAGGATACTCAGATTAGTTTAAAACCCAGGATCTGACTTATCACGCTGATACTCTCAAAATGTCACATTAAATTAATTTCATGTTATGTGGCCAATATGTATAGATTCTGCAGAGATGTCTAATGAATATACACCACGTATATACAACTCTGTGTGTGTGCTCAAAAGCTAATATCTTAAGTTTTCTTACCATTCAGGAATTTTGTGTTACTGCTTGTCAGATGCTTTATTTAGCAGTAGGTTAAATTCTGATTAAATAATTGGAAACAAGAAGAAAATTTAACACAGACCAGGAAAACCTGTGAAGGTTTAGGTGTTTTAGGCATATTATTTTTTTTAGCACATTGTGCTTCCTGTTTTAAATGATAAACCTTATTAGTTTTAACAACAAAATAGGTAATACTGGGCAATAGTGAGCAAACTTACTCCAGCTGCAGTGCTAGGTGTTCTTGTCATTGAAAAGATAATGGAGCGAGAATAGTAGCTTTCTGACTAGCTGTAAACCCAGGACTGTTTGGTTATTCAGTCCCCCCTTTATGATTGACAAATGTCCCTTGTGTTTATGTTATAAGTAAAGCTGCAAGTGCATGACAACAGCATCAGTCTGCTAGCTGTAGAATGGCATATTCTTTCCAAGACAACAAGGACATACTTTTGTTTGGGTTTTTGGTGGAGAGAGTTGCACGCCACCACTCTGCTGTTGCTGAAATGGGCATTTTGTCTTTGTGTATTTAATGTGAGTACTAAAACTGCAGGGCAGAGACAAGCACAATTGTCCCATAGAACAGCAGTAACAATTGTCAGTATGTTTGCCTATACATGTGTTCATGGGTCCATCAGCCTCCAGATGCAAACTGTGTGGCTGAAAATGTGTGTTCTGTCTGCATTTGGGAAAAAATTGGACTTCAACCACCACCAGCTAACATTCAAAAATGCCTGGAATGTCAGTTATTTGTATTTGCCTTTGACACTCGGGTGAGTGGGTTTAAAGAATTGCTCAAACAAATAACAAGCAAATAAATACTGACATCAGGCATATTGTCTTGTTTATAATTTAACTTGGACATGGCCCTTTTTTTTTTCTTTTTTTTTTTGCTCAAGCATGCCCACTCTGTTGGCCTACATTTTCCCAGTTTGCAAAAGGAACTGGCTGATTTCTTTTAGCATTTTGCAAGAAACGACCAACAGCTTCAGTGATTGCCTTTGAGTGTGGGCTTGTCTGTGTGTTCGGGCATTTGTGTGTCTATTTGTTATTCAGAGTTATGCTTTGCGCAGTATTACACCATTTGAATGTCAGTTTGCATCACGTATTCATAGTAAGTTTTTTCTGCTCTTTTTTTCTGTTCAAAGCTGCCAGCTCATTGCCTGATCCAGCTACAGTATATTGCTTGTAATGAACAAAATCTACAGTAGCCAAGTCACATTTCAAACACTGCTTTTACTCATGTCTTTGTAAAGTTTTAAGCTTATCTGTTAACCTACAGCAAGCAGCTTTTTGTGGGTTGCAAAGTAAGAGTAAATGGCTTTGATTTGGTTAGATATAAAGCTTGGTCTCTTTGTAATTGTAATTGCTCCTTCATGCAAAATTACTTTAATGTAAGCATCACAATCTGAGCATTGTTATAATTTCAAAATATACAGTTTTTAAAAATTTAAAGAATTTATTCACATTATATGTGTAGTATGCAGAGTTTCAGTAAGGCAGTTTATTAACATATGTTTATAAACTGCCTTACTGGTAAATGCCTTGGTAATAGACAATTTACACACAACTTGCTTTTTTAATAGGAGAGAAAATAATGAGAAAATTTAAAGCCACCAAGTAAATTCAAATAATGCCATATTATTTCTGTAAATTGTTTATACCTCAAGTATTTATCATTAAAACACAGAGGTTTTGCTACTTCATCATTGGAGTATTTCAGATTTACAGATTGCAGTTATTTGTTCCCCCAGAGATGTTTGGCCACATATAAAGCAGTATACACCATAAAAGGCATTCCTTTCCTTATAGTATCACAACCATGCCATCTTCATGAGCCTTTCCTGTTAAAAAGAGTAGTTTCTTTTTTCACACAAGATCACCTGCTGATTAGTGTCTTGAGAAATTTGGGACTGCAGTGTAATGTGAGGGCCGGAACGATAATGTCTTTTGGAAAGTGAATCAATAGTCTGAGGATGTGGCCAAAAATGACAGCTTTTGTAAAGTTTATGTTGACTTGATTCCAATTTGAACCTGTGAGTTTGGAGACAACCCTTTTCAGATAATGTGTACAGTAGCTTGAGTTGGGATTAATGCAGCACTGTACATATTCAGCGCTTGAGTAGCAAAGGGAAGGGAGGGTTATGCAGTTTGAAGACCACTGCATTACAATGCTGTATTGCTGTATATTGTATACAGGCTCTTTTTAGTTTTTTGAAAAGAACAAGCATTCATAAATGTAATTTAGTTTCACTATATGTTTTTTTTAAATTATTATTTAAAGAAACACTGTAAATATGATTAAACTCTAATTTTGGGGCTCTGATTTACATTGTTTTGTCGCAACTGGCAATGTTGCTTGTGTACTACAATACAGTGTCATTTAATGGATCACAATACAGTATTTTTTAAAAGAGGGTTTAAAATTGAAACAGATTTAACCACTGGCTCACCCGAGATCCCTTCGCATTGTAAGATTAACTTGAACTGCAACATTAGGGTTATTATTGAAAATAAAATTTCACTAGAAATATACAGTGCAAATAACTTATTTGTGGAACCTCATTGTCTGTGTAGTAGCTTCATACCTTTGGCTTGAGATTTCCTTATAGCACACTGTATTTTAACAACAGTGATTTATTCTTAATGCACTCATAATTCACTTGTTTTGGTCGCATGTAATGTTAAACTAGGATTTTTGAGTATTGTTTGAATCATATGCATCAGTTTCATTTATTTTACATTCCCCAATAAAGCACCTTGTAATGAGCATGCATGGTATTGTGTACTTGCTGTGTACTTGCTGTGTGCTGCAGAAATAGCAAGGCAGTTGCTCAATGCTTTTGTGCATATGCCCCTTATAGGAAACTGCCAGAAGTATGTAGTAAAGACTGTTTTTTTTTTTGTTTGTTTTTGTTTTTTGTACATCAGTAATGCACACTGCAGGCTAAAGTTAGTAGGGTTAAGCTGATCCTAGATCTGTGGGATTTCTCTTTCTAAGTGCTTTGGGAAGGACATGGTGTCACACCCTCCAAATCTTTCAGTCTCTGATTGGCTGGAGATGTAGGTCAGAAGAAGGCTAAAGCAGATTGAACAGAGTTGCTGCATAAGCTCCATGAAAAGGCCTACAGAGTTTCATGGTAAACGTCTGTGGTTAGCATTGGCCAGGTGAAATATCTGTTTTGTTAGTGGGTTTCCTGCATGGAAAGACTTTGATGGAAAGGTAGTCACAGGTGCATATGCATTATCATAGTCTTCTCAGTTAATTCAACAATAGGTCAGTCAATCATAGGACTGTTACCTGTAGAATACAGGTTTTTAATTTTTTTTCTATATGAAATACCACTACACTTCAGAAATGTCCTAATAATGATCCCGTTATTGGAGCGTTGTGAGAACAACTGTGTTGGCACTATATTAATAAAGCGTATTAAACCACTTAATATAGCATTATTGTAAGTTACTGTTTTGTTTGACACATTAGTACATTAAAATGTAATCTATTGAACTTGAGTTATAATGGTAAAAGGCTGTGATATTAGCTTCAGTAAACTGACGTCTTTATTTTTGTATTTCATGGTCAGAAGGGAAAGGTATTTTTAATAATTCTATAGTATGTTGTTAAAAATTACTTTGCTTATTTTCTTTTTCATTTTAGCATATCAAATTAATTTAGAGGTGCCTTTTGCTCAGATTGTTATTTGAGGCACCCTGCAGTATGTATTTAGAGTTAAAAAAAAAAGTGTGTGTGTGCGTGGTGGTTTGGGGGGGGGGTATGAATAAATAAGGGATTGGCCTTTTTGGTGTCATTTAATTGGTGGACGTTCATTCGGACAGGAAATGCACCTGCAGCAAATGGTTCATGTTAATTGAAACTATTTAAGTGTAGATTACTATAAAATTACTTGCTTCTGTTTTTATTCTCCAATTTGGAAATTTTAACTGCATACACAAGACATTGGATTGTTAGTGTTTTTCTTCTGTTTATTGGGCATTTTAATTGTTGCCATTTTTCAGTTTTTAGAAGCTCATTTATTTTTTAGAGCTTGGATGACTGTTCTGCACTCTATTAATATTTTATCCCAACTCTTTTTAAGTTGCCCTGCTGGTCCCAAAATGGTTTGGTTTTAAAGAGGCTTGTGGGTGTGTGTGTGTTTTCATCAGCCACTGTACTGCTTTGCTTTGCTACTGTAAAAGTGTAATACTGCCCCAAAGTCATATTTTAGAGTGTGACACATTTTTAAATGCCCTAAACTGTATTCCTAAAGAGTAGTTTGATGTCATCATGCTGCACTGTCAAACGAAAGTGGATGACCTACTTTTCTCCTTGTGCCTCTGAAATATTTCAGAAATAGGATTGGATAGCTTCAGCTGAAGTCCTGTGCACTAACCCAGAAACAGAATCATGCTGCAGCTATAGGCAATGCTTTGCTTCACTACTTCGTCCTCCCCTCTCTTTATGTTTGGCTGCTGAAAAGTGGGTGGGTTATTTGTAGGGAAGCTGTGTAAGGCATTTTAACAGATGACAGCTTTTATTCAATTCACTGTGAGATTTGGAAGAGAGTGGATGGTAAGGGCTGATCATTTTATCACCAATTTCTCTGCTCATGTGTGAAGATGAAGTGTTAGTAGGTTTTTGCTATGATGTGTTGTTAGATCACTTCAATTCATTA
>VUQJ01029130.1:0-19570 GCA_015108635.1 Andinoacara biseriatus | reverse complement strand
GGAAAGTTTTAAGCCTAATCTTAAAAATAGAGAGGGTGTCTGTCTCCCGAATCAAAGCTGGGAGCTGGTTCCACAAAAGAGGGGCCTGAAAGCTGAAGGCTCTGCCTCCCATTCTACTCTTAAGTATCCTAGGAACCACAAGTAATCCAGCAGTCTGAGAGCGAAGTGCTCTATTGGGGTGATACGGTACTATGAGGTCTTTAAGATAAGATGGGGCCTGATTATTCAAAGCTTTGTACGTGAGGAGAAGGACTTTAAATTCTATTCTAGATTTAACAGGGAGCCAATGAAGTGAAGCCAATATGGGAGAGATATGCTCTCTCTTTCTAGTCCCTGTCAGTACTCTAGCTGCAGCATTTTGGATCAGCTGAAGGCTTTTCAGGGAGCTTGTAATCGACTTATAGCTGAGATGTTTTTCATCAGTTACTGTCGGTATTGTTCTAAGAATTTGCAGTTTGAATTTATTTTGAATTTTCTCTAATCCACACAGGGTCAAAAGTACACATACAGTCAAATGTTTTATTAAGTAGTACTGAAGGTTCTGCAATGTCTTTTAACTTGACAAAGCCAATGAGTATTCACTTCTCCTTTGTTACAACTGGTAGTTTCTCTTTGTCAGACAGCACTCATTTGATTGACCAATACTCAGAACAATAGGGAAAACCCAAGGGACTCAGTACAGATTTACACATCTGGGAAGGTCTCTTGGAGCCATTTCTAATCCACTGCGGATACCAAGGTCATCATTTCAAACAACCGTATGTAAGAACACGTTATTTTTCAATGTCTGGAAGAAGACCCAAACTTTCATCCTTAGATGAGAAGAAGAAGTTGGTTAGGATGTTCAGGAACCACCAAGGCTCAAGCCTGCAATGAATTGGAAACTGCTGGAACATGAGCGTTGCTGTCCACAGTGAAGTGAGTTCAACTTTACCATGGACGGAAAGCACCTGCTCCCAAATTGACGCCTTCAAGCTTGACTGAAATTTGCAGAAACCAACTAATTTAAATGAATTCTCCCAAGATGAGTTGTTAAATGTCCAGCCAGAAGCTTCTTGATGGCTACCTAAAACATCTGGTCGAGGTGCAACTTGCTAAGAGATATTTAACCACATATTACTGGGGATGTATACTTTTGACACCAAATTAAAAATTTTGCACTCAGTTCTTGTTTATTAAAGTCATTAAAGCTGTGCTGTAGAATCATTTCACCCTGGAAAAAGAAGAAAGAAATCATTAAAAGTCCAACATTACCATGACATTCATGTCCATGGTGCGTGTTTTGCAGGTGGTGTCTGCTTTTTAACTGTTTGCAGCCTTCTATAATCCGTTTTCCAGATTACCTTTGGTCCCTTCAAAAAGCCAGGGCTATGTATTGAAGAGCTGTTATTGGATGTGAACACCCTCAAACTAAAGTTGAGTCTGTTCTTTAAACCTGTATTAATTTTTAATAAGCTTTTTTAAAATTAAAAATTTCCAAATATATGTGGACCTTACTCGAGGTTTTTAGATGTTTTTTTTAACCTGTTTTTTCTTTATGTATATGTGCTTCATACCATATCACTATGAGGCTGGGCTGTGGCGTCACACTGATTATTATGACATTGTACAAAACGAAAAATCTGCTTCTGATTGTATGTTCATGCAAGTAACAGAAAAATATTTTCAATCAA
Source organism: Andinoacara biseriatus (assembly GCA_015108635.1). Lineage (NCBI taxonomy): Eukaryota > Metazoa > Chordata > Actinopteri > Cichliformes > Cichlidae > Andinoacara > Andinoacara biseriatus. The sequence goes on along the minus strand of VUQJ01029130.1, from coordinate 17,897 downwards.
TATATTGTGCATATCAATATACAGTGAGCCCATTGTGTTTTGGGAAACAAAGTGATGATTTGCCTGTAAAGCGGGACACATAACGGTGAAAATATGGGGAAGTTGGAACTGTCTTTCTTGCCATGTTTATTCCTAGTGATTCCGTCCGTGACAGGAAGAGGGAGAAGCCGCTAAGGAGCGTCTTTTCCCTTTCAGTCTGCCTGGGGTAATTTACAGTAACTCCCTGGCGAGTTGCTGCCTTCTTTGGTTTAACTCGAGGAATATGGCTGTGCTGAAGATACAGGACCAGGTAAATGCTGCCCTTCGTTTAAATTTAGTTAGCTGACGTGTAGTCAGCTCGACTCCTTGAGTAACAGTGATTAACGCCAGTTTGCGCGAGTTTTACGGACATAAAGAGCGCCGTGTCACGTAGACTGCTCATTTTGCTTAACTTCAGTAACATTAAAACTATTCGGATTCTCGATAATGGCTTAAGCCTACCATGTAAACGTTCATTTTTAAATGGTCTAAATCCTAGGCTAATGTTGCATCATTCTTATCATTAAGTCAACTAACATCGGATATGTTAGCTAGTAAGTAGCTAACCGTAAACACAAAAAGACACTAAGAAGCATGCTAACGTATTTCCATCTGTTACTGTACATTAACTTAGTTCAGTTGAAGTTGTTTAATGCTAAAGTTTGGGTGCTTTTGAGTGTTTCTCTGTGTTGCTGGTGGTGATGGTGATGGACCAATGAACACAGCTGGATAGCTACGAGGTTATCTGCGAGGCTAGCTAACTCCTGTGTCCCTACTAATGCGAATAAACAGCTGCAAATCCCACGCCTGACACCTTGTCAGGTTAACTTAGTGGATGTCGTGGACTGGACAGCGTCTTACGAATTAAATGACTGCAGGCGGATTTTGTGCCCTGGGAGTTTGTCAGTTCTCGCGGCGGCTTCGGGGGGTGGGAGGCAGTCACCTGTTGCTGGCGATAAGAAAGGCTGTCACGCTGAAATAGCCACTGGTGATGGCCCTCAAGCCTCCACAGCTGCGCTCAGCAGTCACACATTACCCACTGGCTCAGATCAGCTGGTGTAAACACTGCTTTCTTCAGGGTAGTGACACCAAGTGGGCACGTTCATCATTAGCCAAGGGCATGATTGTCTCATGTGTTTTTGTCATACACTTTTAATTAATTTATTTATGCATTCATTCCCTCCCTACAGTTAATAATAATAATAATAATAATAATGCATTTTATATGTGGGCATCTTTCAAGACACTCAAGGTCACCTTACAGATTAAAACAGTAACAGTTTGACCCATTGACGCCAGTTTGTATGTTATATGACATTTTCAAAGGAAAATAATGCAATATTTGTGCATTTGCTTGGCAAGTAGAGATATATATTTATTAGAATAACAATAAATTATCAATTTAGTTCACCAAAACACACATTTTACTTAACAGAAATAATAAAATTATTTTAAAAAAAAAGAAAGAAAGAAAACTAACTTAAACTGTATTGTGTACTTGCCAATCTACTTAAAAGACACAGGTAATATTTTTCGTTATGGGCTTTGTTAATTAGGTAAAATTTGTCAACATGTGAAGAATACATACGTGCATACGTTAACTGAGACTGGGAGTTTTACACTTTGTGTCATTTTTCTTCATAAAGTGTATTTCTGTTCTACTGCAAGTGCTAAACTTTCTAAAGCCTACGTTTGTAATAAAGATAAATCTATATTAGGGAAAGATTTAGAATCTTTACTATCCTTTGTGATTAACATTAATGCTGAAACTGATAGGAACGTTATATTCCTAAGCAGTAACAAAATTGAAATGAGCAAACCCACAATAGGAGCTAAAATTACTCAAAAATAAATAAATACTAATGGAAAATACAAAACTATGATAATTCTGCAAATAGAGGAGCTGATACAGCTGTAATTATTTACAGTTTAAATACATAATATTGTATACAACTATACAGCTATTCAGTCTTGATATTTTGTGGTCACTTTTTCATATCATTCAACTGAGAGAAGTTGTCATGTAACTATTAATCAATTTGCCAATCAAGGTTATGCTTTGAATTATGGATTCGATTTTTTAAAATGTGTTCAATTTTACACTTGTAATGATTTATCAGTGGTTCAGTATAGTGACATTGACTGCTTAGAAATTACATTATATGTTGAGTCACAATTTGCTTACATTGACCTAATAGGTCTGATGAGTTTGGTTAAAAAAAGTGGGTCAGTTATTGTGGGGCTCAGTGTCCTGTCCTGTCCTGTCCTGGCCAGTCTTACATCAAGCACGCAACAAACGGAAGAGTGTGTGGTCGGATCTCCCTCTATTCTCTATTGTTCTCTGTGCTGTTTGCTGACAAGTGGACAAAGGGACAAAAATAGTCACGCTTAAAGGGCTCAGAAGGCCAAACTGGAGACAAGAATGTAATTTTTTTGGGGGGGGGGGTAACAGATTATGTTTGTCCTCCAGAGGGCGATCTTCTGCCTAGGAACATGGCCAGTGTCCTAACCAGACTCTGTGGTCTGAGAAGTGATGGAGTATTTGTTTTGTTTTTATCATCATTATTATAATACTGTCATTAGTATTTCAAGTATTTCATGTTCTGTGTGTTTATTTGCCTGGGACTTCTCAAAGGAACCCTCTCTATACAGCAGAAACGTGGCGTGCAATGGCCAGTCACCGTAGAGCTTCTGAGCATCATGCAACATGTTGTTTCTTTGTGGACAGATGTTGTGTGTGCAGTATTTATACAGCTTAATTGCTTTATTGCTTTTATTTTCAGGCCTATTGTCCTAGAATGTGTGTGGGCCAGTGGTTCCCAGAGTTCCAAGAGTGCTGTGGCCCATTTAGTCATATTATGTAAACTCAATTATAGTTTCCGCATCCACTAGTCTGCTAGGATCCGCTCAAGGCTGCTTGGGTCCGAATGGCTTGCCAGCTGCGCATGCGCCCCAGGCGGTGGAATTTAAGAGGAGTTCAAAGAAGTATAACAGGAATAACTCCTCAGCTGTCCATGCCTGTGTCTGAGTATAATCAAAGCATAAGGCAGTACAGTGGCCCAGTGGTTAACACTGACTCTTTTGTGCAGAAAATTCCTGTTCTCCAGTGCTCATAGGAGTTCCCGTTTCTCCTGCATTAATAATACGTTAAAGATCATTTGGGCTCAAGGATAGGCACTGTCAAAAAAGTTTGAAATCTGGAGAGTTCTTCCTGTTTTAAAAAAAGGATTAAAGGAAAATTCAGATCAAGGTAGTTGTACTCTGTATACTAGAGTTGTTACATGATATCAGATTTTCACTTTACAATTATCCACGTAAAACAATTCACAATAACAAGATTATTGTGAGAGCTATAGAAAATTAGACAAAAAATAGCAATAGCTAAATCATTCAAATTCTTCTTTAACTGTGTTTCTGTCAAATGAATTAAAGTGCGGAGATGGTGAGAGAGTCTATGACCATAATTGCAAAAAACCAAAATATAGTTATAGTTATTATTATTATTATATTATCATACGTATATTACTTACAAAAGATTTCATGTCTGCTTAAAAAGTTTTATTAAATCACTAATAAAATGCTGGCAGACCATTTGTTTAAAATGTTTGAATTTTATTGACAGGACACAGACTAAAGTGTTAGGGTGGCTGCCGAGTAGCCTGATAATGTTACTACAAGATATAAAGTTAGTTATATTATCTTAGCCGAGGAGATTTAATAACATAAGCCATTACAAACATTTCAGCCTGTGAAACAGATGATTTGATAATAGCAATATTAGCTGTCTCAAACAAAATGGTAACATGTATTTTAGGATGACACAGCAAAATACTTTCATACCCGTATGAGCAGCTGCACTGGTCACCTTCTTTCATGTGTAGTTTTTCTAAAGGTATCGTAAGTATCTGATGACATCCCTCCACCTTACACATCACAACAGCAAAGCTTTACTGCAGATCATCATCTACTGATCTTTGAAACCTTTTAAGATATCACAAGGTATCAGCAGATGTCAGCAGGTTGATTGCTGCTGTCTGTGTGACGCACACATGTAGCAGCACGTGCTTGCCTTTTGTGTTTGTGCGCTGGGATTACGTTACACACAGTGCATCCTATTGCTGGGTCAGAGCAGAGGTCAGTACAGGACTGCATACTTTCTCCCACACATGCACACTGTCACGTCAGGTCTCAGGAAATAGCTAACAGGTTGTAGTGAAACTGGATTTGTGGTACTACACAAGCCGAACACAACACCCTTTTTTTTTTTTTCAACTTTTCTTCTTGTGCTGAAACTTGCTTGCTGTTAATCATTCATTTTACTGTATGTGAAGTTTTCCAGCCTTTTGCTTTTACTGCTTCCAGAAATACTCACTTCTGTTTGGAGGTTACAACAAATTTGCTTTGTAAATATCTTTGGGCTGCTCTGCTCGGAGTTTCCCCAGTGCTTGCAAGTGGGATAGACGAAACGCTGGTTGTTTACATACTTTGCTTCCTGAAAATCATTCTTTGTTTGCGCTTTTGATGTAAATCTGTAAATCCGGCGTGATTGCTGTAGGAAAAGAGAAATTGTATGTTGTGTTTCATATAAAGTTTCTGAATGGTAAAACTATTAGACTTAAAATTTAGGCCTGCAGAAAGTCTCCATCTAAATGAATTTCTCTCTCTCATTTGCCGTGCGCCGTCCCTCCCTCTGAGTTAATGGGGATGTGTGGCTTGGCAAGATTGCTCTTTTTAGGATCTGCATTGAATATGAAGGAGACAGACAGACACACACACACACACACACACACACAGAAATGCACACACAGACTGGTCTTGTTAGCTACCCTCACATTCTCTGGCAAAGCCAGTTGGTTCCAGTTTTATAATGAGGAGAAGGGAACTTCTGAAGCTACGCCACTGGTACACCAAAGAGGACGGGGGCACACACACACACACACACACACGATAAAATACCAACAATGTGGCATTCATTTTCTTTGATTCTCTAGTATACACAATGAAAGGAAACTTCTATTATAGCACCAGCTTTATGAAATGCTTACTTTGTCTATTTAGCTAAAAACAGCGCATTTTTGCTTTTAACAAGCTATGTTGATTATAACTTTTTAGACGCCTCAAACATGGCCATTTAACAAAATAGGAGTAACCTTTCGCATTATTATTTTAATACGCAATAACAGACATACGACCTTTATAAGACTGGCACTAAATCATAAGACAAAGGTTAGATAAGGTACAGTTGTAAACAAGCACGTATCCCAACAAACAGGATGGTTCCTATTCCTTGAGATTGCAGCTTTTACTGTAACAGCAGGGAAAGTATCCATCATACTCATTAGCTGGACAGTGTGGACAAGCACTGTCCAGCAAGTGACCTGGTTACAGTGATGCATCAAAATAGCTGTTCTTTGTCCCAGTAAATCTGATCATTCTGTTTATAACTTGGCTCCCTTTGATTTGCTTTTTTTCTCTCTTTCAACTTACACAACTGTTCTGTAGTGCTCCGAGTACCTGCCTACAATTATCCCCTCCCATTCCTGCCCCTTTTCTTTTTATTTCTCCCTGTCTCTCTTCCCTTTTATCCTACTTCCCTTTCCTCCCTTCTCTCTCTCTCTCTCTCTCTCTCTCTCTCTCTCTCTATCTGTCTGTTTCTCTTTTTCACACTACCCTCCCCCTCCTTTCCCTCTCCTATCCCTCTCTTCTTTTGAAAGAGCTGGCTTCAGCAGTCTGCCTGAAATGAGCGATGCACACCCACACATACATTAGGTGCTGCTGCCCCCCTGTCTGTGCTCATCTCTGTATGTGTGTGGGTGTGTGTGTGTTTGCATCAGTTGCGTATGTGCGCTCCTGGCTGCAGCATAGCAGTGAGGATATGTAGCTTCCTGTGTGCCGCTCATTCTGCCGCATGCCTCTTACCGCCACCATTACGCAAAGGAATTCCCTACCGTCTCTGCTACTGCTGCTCATAGAGTGCGAGTGTGGCGAAGGAGAGAGGAGGGGGAGGAGGAGGAGGAGGATGATAAAGAGACATGCCGCAAAGCAACACTGACAGATAGAGGACAGAGCCGGATTTCAGTGTGGATTTTATTTGGTGAAGATGTCCAGCGTTTGTTTACGAGGAAAACACTATGTGTATAGGATTTACTGCTGACCTTTGTGCTGCTGAGTTGTGCACATATGTGAGAAGGAACACTGTGTATTCATGTGTGTGAGTGACAGAGAGAGCATGCGTGGGTGATTGTGTGGTGTGCGAATGTTTGTTCCTGATGCGGTCTGAGCGGGCTAGCCGTGTGTGTATCGTGGTGCTGGAGGAGGTAGAGGAGGATGAGCCCTGTTCTTCATCCCCACCTCCTCGGCCCAAATCATCCCCAGACCGCAGATCCCATGATGCCTCTCGAAAGGTAGCCGCTCAGGACGACAAGGTGAGATGGGATCGTTTGCTGAGCTGAATCTTTAAATTGGCATGTTTTGCTGTTTTTAAAGAGCGTGCCATCTACAGTTTTGTGTGTAAATAACTGCATTAACTAGAATTTAAAGTAGACTTTTTAGTCCTGGTCTGATGTTTCAACCTGTGCTGTTACATGTCCCATTCTATAATAATACAATGGACTTTCAGCACATGGTGTGGGCCACTAAATATAGCACAAGTATTGTCCTGCCACATGAGAAGCGTTCTGGTTTGTATAGACTAAAAGCAAAGCCTGGTCTTTGTAGTCTCCACTGCCTGTTGTATAAAGGGCAAGCCTTCCATTGAAACATGTTAATAGGCCTGTTCATCTTATGATAACTGCTCTTTGAAGCATGCACTGAAGAGAGGGAAGCCAGAGAAGATAGGCCAGCTGCGATGACAGGGTTTGTGCACGGGGACCTCCTTCAATCACTTACATTATTTTAGTGGTCATCAGTGTAATAGGCAAGAGATGGATGCTGGTTTTTCTATACAACCCCACTTATTTTTAGTTGGGATGAAATGAGAGCAGGCTGGGGAAAACAGAAGGAGGCTGAGAATAAGGTGAAGTGCTTGTTATAGCGCTTACTAACATTATATAGTGCTAAGTATAGACACTGAACAGCAGTGCTTCACCATGGCCAGCCTTTCTAGTGAGAAAGGTTTGTCTGCGAGATTAGACACGGAGCCTCAGCAGACACACTTGATAGGTTGCAAAAGAGGGAACAGCAGCATTCGAAGGGTAGAGCCTTGCCAAAACCAGCACCATCATGTTAGCATCTCTCAGTGCACTTTCAGTACTGTTGCAGCACATGAAAAAACAATGCATACAGTAAATTTAGTATAATCAGTATCGAGAAAAGCCTTAAACAGATTTCTGATTAATAGATTTTAAAAGAAGGAGGCTGAAAGAATTATCCAATAGTACGGAGAACAGTAGCACTCGTAACATTTCTACATTGCTCAAATCTTAGTAACAAAGATAAGCCATGGTAGTGCAGTTTTTATCAGTCGATATAATGCCAACTGTTAGCTGTCAATTCAAAATGAGAGAATATGAAGTATAGGCAGAAGTTTTTCCTTTTGCATATAAATTGGTTTCATTTTAGCAGAAAAACTTTTTTTTTTTTTTATCAAAGATAGACATTTAAGTCAGAAGACAAATTACTCATAATTGTGAAGTCATCATTTTTGAAAGCAGTGCCTAGATCTCAAATGTGAGCTTGGCGTAGTGTTTCGTACATCACCCTCTATTTTGAATGGAGTATGCAGTTCTTTATCCTGCCTTTATCATGACAGCAGAGCAGCTTACAAATCCCGCTCAGTATCAGGCGGCACTGTCCTGTCAAACTCATGGCAACTGTGTAGAGGCTAAAGACAAGCCTAGCTTGTTTTTGTGCCTCTCATTCATTTCTTTTTCTTTTCCTTTTTTTTGTTTTTCTAACATTTACATTTTATTTACATTGTCCCTGCACAACGTGGCAAGAGCACTCAGGGTTAACCCCTCTCAAACAGAGTCGAACAGATATGTGCTAAAACTGCTACTTTCATAAACAAATAGGTGATATACAGCCATATGTGACCTATGCGTCTGTCCCAGCCTGGGATTACGCTCTCTGTGTGCAAGGCTCTTTCATCTGTGACACTCATAACTCTCACTGATAACACACTTGTCATCCTTGAAAATGACTGCCTTGCAAATAGTGCTATACACTGGCATTTTCTCATCTTTTTTTTTTTCTTCTTTGTTTTTCTCTTCAGCCATCTCTGTTAAGAGCTATCTTCAATGTTGACCCAGATGAAGTTCGCTCCCTCATATTCAAGAAAGAGGATGTCAACATTCAGGTAGGTCACACTTTTGTTGCTTCAGGTTGATTTGCTTTAGCTCTATGATAAGAATTCCCATGTAAACATTAGCATTGCCTTTCGCTGCCACAGGGCACATAAACAACAGTGAGGAAAGCAGCAGTCAGCCGGCAGCCTACAGCTGATCTGGGTTCCTATTGATCGATTGACTGGCGGAGTGCTCTTTTGGCAGCTTTCTGTGTTCAGCATCTTATATAGCTGCCAGCCAGGCAGGACATATGACCTGTTTGTAACACTCTAACCTTTCAGATGAGAAAGGGGCATAACCTTTAGTGGATCTCTCCATTTTTACTTATTTCATTCAGTCTGTGTCCCAATCTTCTTGAGTTTATTTTCTCAGTATAATTTCTGTAGGTCCATAATGCTGCGGTCTTTACACTGATTTTCCCAGCAGTCAGCAACACTAGCCCAGGCCTATTGCAGTCACATGAGATTTGTTTATAGCCCCATTTCACTGATTGCTCTCAGTTGCACCACTGAAAAGGAGAGAGGTGGGGTAAAGCAGCAGGGTGTGGTGAAATGATGAAGTGAAGAATAAAAGTGAACAGTTGATAGATATTTTTCACCAATGGCACTTCCTGTGGTCTGCAACAGTGTAAGGGTTATCAATTCTGTTTTGGCACGCTCCACATGTTGTCACAGTTCAGGATGTGTGTCTGTGTGACCTGAATGAAAAGTGAAACCTACTGTATGCTTTATTGATTGCTTTTGTTTTGTAATGTCCAACCAGGATAGTGAGAAGCGGACCCCGCTGCATGCTGCAGCTTACCTGGGAGATGCTGAGATCATTGAACTTCTCATCCTCTCAGGTAAACATTACATCCCTGCTCTGGAAGCTATAAATTAAGCCCATTGAGCCATGCATTTGGTTTAATTTCTACCAAATATTTATGCATCTGTAGTTATAATTTTACTTGAGCTTGCACACCCATTAATCCATTCTGTATCGCTGATACCTTTCCTTATGTTTATTTCCTTTGACTCACACTGCACTATTCAGACACGAGTCTTAAACGCATTATTTACATGATGACAGTGATGATGCCAGTAAGATACTGAAAGGATAAATAATTAGCTGTTCTCTCCCCTTATTGTGGCCTATAAAATAATAATTTTGTTTTTCATCAATGGTATGTTACCCTTTGTTTCCTTGTAGTTCCCTATTTCCATACAGCTCAGTGCATTCTAAACTGGGATAAAAGCCTGACTGTTTGTCATCTCTTTCATCATAACATGCTTTTTCCCAGTAATTTCCATGCCACGCTCACTGCTCTGTAACTGTCTCGTGGTGACTTGTGTCAACCATCTGATAGGAGTCTTTTTTGGCTTCACTTTCTGTGAAGTGATCTGAGCACATCAGGAGGACCTTACACTTACACGCCTGAGTGTAAGCATACGTGTAACATGAGAGTAGGGTGGACCAGTGCGTGTATAAATGTGTGAGTGTGTGTGTGTATTCAGTGTTTCTCAATGAAGAGCAAGTAACAGGTGCAGCTTCAGGGCTATTTTAACACTCAGGCTGTGCCAAAAGGAGATCATGAGAGAATTATATCTTCCAGGGACAGTTGCCTCATACCCCTTCCTATAAAATCCTTTTTTTAAAACATGGCATGCCTTAGGGTTATTTAGCTTTTCTAGGTCTCCCCCTGTTTTCACTGTGCTTTGTATGGCACTGTTTGGCTTTTCTGACATCTCTTTTTCGCACCCTGTCTCGCTCTCTTCCCCTCACTCAAGGAGCCCGAGTTAATGCCAAAGATAACAAGTGGTTAACTCCTCTTCACCGAGCTGTGGCTTCTTGTAGTGAGGTAACACATTACACAAACACACATGCAAATGTGTATTTTGGGGACGCTGCTACAACTCTGACTCTGTCACAAGTAATGTTGAACAAGTCCTTTTTTGATGGTGTAGATAAAGAACACTTTCTCCATATAATGTATTTTAGTTGCTTTACTGTCATGACTTGGAGAAATTTGTTGCTGTAGTAATAAATCTGACAGATTTGTAGAATCGGGCCTTAAACGGGGCAAATGGAAATAAAAACTCTGCTACGGATATGTGTTTGATAAACCTCAGCTCCTGCCTTTTCTATTTAGTCCTGGGCAACATGCCCAAACTAACATAGTCCCTTGTGTAGTTTCAACTTTCCAATGTTTTTTTTTTCTTTTCCCCAGGATGAAAGACTCCTATGAATAGAAAATGAACTTTCTCAACACCCACACAGCCACATGCAAACCCTGGCACATAGTATCTTAGAGCATTGAGGCACATTAATAGTCCGATAGACCTTATGTTTGCTCACTCTCTGTTCAGGATGCGGTGGCAATGTTGCTAAAGCACAGTGCGGATGTTAATGCTCGTGACAAGAACTGGCAGACCCCGCTTCATGTAGCAGCTAGCAATAAGGCGGTACGCTGTGCTGAGGCTTTGGTCCCGTTGCTAAGCAATGTCAACGTATCTGATCGGGCGGGACGCACTGCCGTGCACCACGCTGCCTTCAGTGGACATGTAGAGGTAAGTTTTATTTTTTTACTAACACACTCTCTCTCTCTTTCTCTCTCTCTCTCTCTCTCTCTCACACACACACACACACACACACACACACACACACACAGAGGCAAGTATTCATCAGGTCCTTTTTAATCTGATTTTGTGTGTCAGATGGTGAAGTTGCTGCTGTCAAGAGGAGCCAACATTAATGCATTTGACAAAAAGGACAGGAGAGCAATCCACTGGGCAGCCTACATGGGTAAGATTAGGGTCATAGTGTTAATTGAAATAAATGGGAAATGCTAACGGACAGAAGGGAATTTATCTCTACTCCTTCATACTTCTCTGTATCAGGTCACCTGGAGGTAGTGAAGTTTTTGGTTGCCAGTGGAGCTGAGGTCGACTGTAAGGACAAGAAGGCTTATACCCCACTGCATGCAGCTGCCTCCAGTGGCATGAGCAGCACAGTGCACTACCTGCTGAGCCTCGGCACCAACGTCAGTACAATGCCATCTACGATTGCCAAAATTTCTTACTTTAGTTATTAAAGATTTAAATGAAAATTTTGTTTGTGCATAGGTAAATGACGTGAACGCCTATGGCAACACACCACTCGATTTGGCTTGTTATAATGGACAGGATGTGGTTGTCGGTGAGCTTATCAAGGCAGGAGCCAGTGTTAACCAGGTGTGTGCGCATCACTCTCTGCCACATAGTAAGTGCATGGTCACTGTGTGTTGAATCCTGTTATTTGGTCCCTTGGCTTCAGGTGAACGAGAGGGGTTTTTCTGCTCTCCACTTTGCTTCCTCCTCACGCCAGGGGGCACTGTGCCAGGAGCTGCTATTGGCCCACGGAGCTCACATCAACTTGCAGGTAATGTCCACATGCAGTTAAAAAGACTGAAGTCCTAGTATTTGCTTTACAAAGAAACAAGTGGGTGATCATGTGTATATATTATAAAAAGCATGCATTTTATCATATATGTCCTCAGCTCTTACCAGTATGCATCATGCTCAGAATCTAGTAGAAAGCTAAAACGGCTGTGTTGTTAACACTTTGGTAGCAGTGATGGAAACTGATATTGGGTCCCTACAGCAACAAGATGCAAGGCCATATGGATGATGGAGGGGGAGGGAGACTCCCTAAGGCAGCAAGCTGCTCAAGCATTTTGTGTGTGGGTGTGTATGTGGTCCACAGGGGTGTCTGTGATAGCTTCTGTTCATTTTATGTTTCTAACCCTTCTGAGTTAGATGATGCGTTAATGTATTTCAGCCCTAATATATAAATTTTACAATCATAAATGTGTTAATCTGCCATCCCTCTCTTGTCTTTCCCTCCATGTGTCCAGAGTAAGGATGGTAAGACTCCCCTCCACATGGCAGCTACACATGGAAGGTTCTCCTGCTCCCAGGCTCTGATTCAAAATGGTGAGAGGAGAGCCCTCACAGAGTGCTGTTTCATGCATGGATTCAAATTAGTTTGGATATCAGAGTGTAACATATGTTGCATAATATGCTTTTTTTTTTTTAGTGTTCATCTTTTTATGGAAAATATGCATATATCCCCCTTTTATGTATGTGTAGGAGCTGAAATTGATTGTGAGGACAAGAGCAGAAACACTGCCCTTCACATTGCTGCTCGCTGTGGCCATGAGCTCATCATTACAGCGCTCGTCAAACATGGAGCCAACACCGCCAAGTTAGTAACAGCTGACGTTCACCATCTGTCTATCTTCCTGCTTACCCTAGAAATGGTTAAAATCAGGATAAACCCAATCATGCAATCTCTTTTTCTTTTGTCATAAAAATTCTTGCATGCAATGACTTGTCTTTTTTGTCTTTAAATTACACAGGAGAGGCATTCACGGGATGTTCCCCCTGCACCTGGCAGCTCTCAGCGGCTTCTCAGATTGCTGCAGGAAGCTGCTGTCCTCAGGTATATTCATGCTGACTTCATTCTTGCCTGTGGCATCACCTAGTTGACATCAAAATTAATGCAGCTTGCATATTTGTGCAGCCTTTGACATAGACACTCCTGATGACTTTGGAAGGACCTGTCTACACGCTGCTGCAGCTGGAGGGTGATTGTTTTTGCTTACTGCTTCAATATTAGTTGATTTCTGCTCCTCTTTTTCTTTGTTTCTTATATAGCATTTGATCCAGTCTTTTTATTTATTTATTTTACAGTTTGATACATGTTTAGGGTTTAATTGAAAATGTTGTGCATGTACTTTTTAAATGTAATGTGGTTGTACTTAATTGTCATTCCACTGATGGGTACATGGAGACAACAGGCCCTCTTAAAATTATCTTTCCACACAGGAACCTGGAGTGTCTGAACCTGCTGTTAAACATGGGAGCAGACTTTAACAGGAAAGACAACTTTGGGAGGTAAAAATCGGACTAATGGGACAGTGCAGATGTCACAATTGTAGCTGCCAAAAAGAGAATAAAATAGTAGTAGAGACAACGATAAAGTTTTGATGACATTAAATCTTCATTTTATATAAATAATGGCTCATTTTTATTCGCTGACCATCTCAGAGCTCCACTGCACTACGCATCAGCCAACTGTAACTACCAGTGTGTGTTTGCCTTGGTGGGTTCCGGGGCAAGCGTTAATGAGCTGGACAAGAGAGGCTGTAGCCCCTTGCACTACACTGCTGCTGCTGACACTGATGGAAAGTAAGTTCTACTCTGTGTTTCATCTGTAAATATTAGAATCCCTAATGTCAAGTTTAAGTTTAATCTCCTCACTTTGGTCTTTGTCAGATGTGTGGAGTACCTCTTGAGGAATGATGCAGATCCAGGCGTGAGAGACAAACAGGGCTACAGTGCAGTGCACTATGCCTCAGCCTATGGACGTACACTCTGCCTGGAGCTGGTGCGTACAGCTGCAGCACAGAGAGAGAAAATGTGCCTAAAACCGGAAACTAAAATCTATAGATGTGACACTTTATGAAAAAGTCTTTCTGTGTTTCTTTCAGATGGCAAGTGAGACGCCTCTTGATGTGGTAAGAGATATTTCAGTGTCTCACTGTAGCACTCGCTGTAGCTTTGTAAGTAGCTCCCTCTGTTGTAGTACAGTGGCTACAACAACCGCTAAGCAGATAATGCTACTGTGAACCCTCTTCTGTCTTATTAATCCATAAAATTAGAAAGTCTGCAGTGACATGCATTAAAATTAAAATTAAACAAAAAAAATTACATCTAAATCCTCTTGTGGCAGAGGTCTGTGTTATTTCTCCTGTTCAACTACCTTTCATAGTCTTTCAGTAGATGTAGCAAACATAGAGCAGTGTTTGTGCAAATCTGGATTCAAAATGAGTAATATTTCTGTTTCAGTTAATGGAGACATCAGGAACAGACATCCTGAGTGACTCAGAGAGCCACGCTCCTATCAGTCCGCTCCATCTGGCAGTGAGTTTTAATTTTTAATTATTTTTTTAAGCATGTTTTCTCTTTCTATCATCCTTGACTCTACACCTTTAAATAAGGACTGCTAACTAGCGCTTTTTTGTTTGACCACTTCACTCATACACACACACACACACACATATAAGTGCCTTTTCCTATGCCTATGCGCATAGGAAAACCTCACACACTCACACTCTCACTCCAATGGATGCATCATGGACAACTTGGAGTACTTCCGACTAGTGAGCCACAGCCATCCCATTTAATATAGTTTTGTGTGTCCAGGCTTATCATGGACACTGTGGAGCATTAGAAGTGCTCTTGTCATCCCTGCTTGATGTGGACGTTCGCAGCCCAGAGGGACGCACCCCCCTGAGTCTGGCCTGCTTAAGGGGTCATCAGGAGTGTGTGTCTCTGCTTCTGCACCACGGCGCATCACCCATGACCCATGACTACATTCACAAACAGACAGCCATACATGCTGCAGGTATGTGTACAGGCAGCCACCTTCACTTTGCATGAAAGAGGTTCAATTTCTGGCTCTGAAAATAAAACCTTTATTTTTGCTGTAGCTATGAATGGCCACCCAGAGTGCCTGCGCCTGATCTTGAGCAACAATGAACAACACATTGATGTGGACGCACAAGACACCAACGGACAGTGAGTGTGTATGCTCGTGCATAGGAAAAAAAAGCTTTGGCTGGAGGCTGTTCCAGGAATTTATTATGCTATTGTGTTGTTCAGCTGAGCACTTAAACATTCTTACTGAGTTGTGCCTGATCTCAACACTGTTTCCAGGACTCCTCTGATGTTGGCAGTGTTGAGTGGACATACAGAGTGTGTGTACTCTCTGCTCAGTCAAGGAGCTAGTGTGGAGAATCAGGACCGCTGGGGCAGGACAGCGCTACACCGAGGGGTGAGATAGCCACGCATACCTACTAAGATTACATTTTACGTCGTAATATATTTTTTTATATCATATTTTTGTATTTATAGACTCTAATGTTTTCTGTATATTTCACATAGGCTGTAACAGGCCAGGAGGAGTGTGTGGAGGCCCTTCTCCAGCGGGGGGCTAGTGTGGGTGTAAAGGACATCCAAGGCCGCTCCCCTCTGCACTTGGCATCTGCCTCTGGCCGTGTGGGTGTCCTAGGTGCCCTACTACAGGCCACCAGCACTTTACACAGTCACACACACCTCACCGACAGCCAAGGCTACACACCACTGCACTGGGCCTGCTATAATGGTACTGGGACACAACATGACATGCTTGAGAAACATGATATTTTATGTATTAAGACACAGAACTCTAGATTCTTTTTTTAACTTTTCTGTTTTCCAGGGTATGATGCATGTGTGGAGGTGTTGTTAGATCAGGAGATGTTCAGGAAGATTAAAGGCAACTCGTTCAGCCCACTGCACTGTGCTGTGTAAGGCTCTGTCTGTTTGCATCCATGAATCATTAAGAGAATGGATTTGCTTTAAGAGTGTGTGACAGACTGTGTTGTGTGTTTCAGTATTAATGATAATGAGGGAGTGGCCGAGATGTTAATTGACTCTCTGGGTGCAAATATTGTGAACGCGGCTGACTCTAAGGGCAGGTGAGACATGCAACAGACTTAACACCATGTATGTGGAGTTTTTTTTTGGTTCTGTGTGAGAAGAAACTTATTTACAGTAACTGTGTTGATGTTGATGCAGGACTCCTCTTCATGCTGCTGCTTTTTCTGACCATGTGGAGTGTGTATCCCTTCTTCTGAGCCATGGAGCTCAGGCAAATGTTGTTGACAACCATAGACACAGAACACCGCTGATGATGGCAGCTCTAAATGGACAGACCAATGCTGTGGGTCAGTACACTTCCTGATATATGGATGAACTAGTGGCCCTAATGGGTGTTAATTTCTTAACCTTTTTCTGGTATTTATGTCCACTGCTGTGTTATAGAGGTGCTGGTGAGCAGTGCTAAAGCAGACTTGGCGTTGCAGGATGCAGACAGGAACACTGCATTACATTTGGCTTGCAGCAAGGTAAAAGCTATTCGGAGACAGGAAATGTTCTTTAGTCATTCAGTATTAAACATTTTTTGGCTTTTGGAAGGATTACTGACCTAAATAAAAGCGACTTTCTTGTGTTACTTTATGTTTCACAAAGGTTTGCCTACATGATAGAACAAAATCAGGTCATTTGGATCCACATGTAAATGAGTGGATGTTTTAAATTTCTTTTTTATTTCCCAGATTTTAAGTTGAAAGTAATTACAATTCAGGTTTTGTATATTCAGAATGTGTAGGACATGTGTGGCTTTGACCCTGCGCCAGCAATGGTCCATAGCATCACACAAAGATCCTTTTAAAGCCTCGAGGAAGATTAGCGTATATCTGAAGCACAGAACACCATCCCTATAGCAGACTGACAGAGGCAGCATTGTTACATGTCTCATGTGGTCAGTTTCACTGTGGCTCACTTTGTTACTCTCTGTTCCTCTCAGGGTCACGAGACCAGTGCCTTGTTAATTCTGGAGAAAATGAGTGACAGGAACCTCATCAACTGCACCAACGCTGCTCTGCAGACGTATGTGGAACCTTCACGGTGCACCTAAACAGCTGGAGAAACGTGTGGAGCTCAGTGTGGACTTATTGTAACACTCCTTTTACTTGCAGGCCCCTGCATGTAGCAGCTAAGAAGGGATTGACAGTGGTGGTCCAGGAGCTGCTGGGGAAAGGAGCCAGTGTGTTAGCGGTGGATGAGAATGGTCAGCTTTCATCTCACTGTATTCACACTTACTCTTTAGGTCTAATTCTGCTGTGTAAGATAAACTCAGTCCTCACTCCTTTTATTCCCAGGTTACACGCCAGCTTTGGCCTGTGCTCCCAATCGGGATGTAGCTGACTGCTTGGCACTGATCCTCAACTCGATGATGCCCACCTCACCCATGGTCACCATAGCAGCTTTGCCTACGCTCTCTCTTACTCCAGCAGTCATCAACCACCACCCCATTTCCAACCACATCTCCAAAGGTGTGGCCTTTGATACTCCACCCCCTCTGAGGCCTGACCACACCTCCTACTGCAGGCCGGAGCGCCCGCTGTCCTCTGTATCTGCAGATGATGAACTGAATGACTCGGATTCAGAAACGTACTGAGGATTACTGGACCCTCAATACTGGCAGGGTAGCCAGCCACTCAGGAGCCTTAATAGATCACTGACAAAAGACTGACAAGGCAGAAAATAGAGCCGAGTATTTTTAGGTAAGCCTCTTCAAGTCTAAAAATAATCCTTGTCTAAACCAGATGCTCATTTCCTTCAGGTGCATACCCCGAGGAAGATGCACTAATATAATAATGTAGTAAAATATAGAATAAGTAACACATTTTCCGACAGAATCACTGTATGGTCAGTAACATGGCCAGCGTCTTTTTAAAGCAATGTTTTCATTTTTAAATTAAGCTCCTTTTGTTTCAGGATACTTTCTGGAGTGGTTTTAAACCTTTTCAGAGATTTTCATTCCCATTTGCTAGAAGAGCATGTGGTGAAGAAAAGCTCAGAGGACTGCTTTTTTTTTTTTTTTTAAAAAAAAAAAAAAAAATAAGGGAAAATTTTTTTTTTTAATTTTTTTTTTTTTTTTTTTAAAAAAAAAAAACCACACAACCAC
>VUQJ01029128.1:0-22267 GCA_015108635.1 Andinoacara biseriatus | reverse complement strand
CCAGGGTGTACCCTGCCTCTCGCCCTATGTCAGCTGGGATAGGCTCCAGCCCCCCTACGACCCTGAATAGGATAAGTGGAAGAGAATGGATGCATAAATTGAATATCTTTATTCAATTCAGCATTTCTAGGGGTGACTAAAAGTATTTGGAGGTTTAGGGCAAGGCCTCCAAATTAAGGAAACATAGTTTTTCAGAAGATCATAAAATGTCTGTTGAAGTGTTTTCTATTATGAAATGGTGCCGTAAGGGGGCAGCCATCTGCTCCCTTCATTATGGGTGTGAGGAGGAGACTGGACAAAAGACACACTGTGGAAGAGAGCCAAAGATTATTAATAACTAATTAGTAACTGCAAAGTGGTGTATAAACCACTTTATACACTACTAGAGAGTCAAAAGTTGTGAGTGAAGAAGAAACAGTGCATCATGGGAAGCCCCCCAGCAACCTAAGCCTATTGTAGCATAACTAAGGGAGGGTTCAGGGTCACCTCATCAAGCCCTAACTAAAAGAAACCTATACTGTAACTGAGTGCTTTCATGGGCTTATTCTTTCTCGTAAACATAGCCAGATCCAGTCTGGTATGTTTGAGTGAGCAGGTAAAAATAACTGATGGGCAACTTAGCCTAAGGTTAGAGCAGCTGACTAATAGCCTGACTTAAGCCCCTTTTCAGATGCTGGTATCTCTGGGTTGACAGACAAAAATAAGTAGTAATAATTAGATTAAATTGATATTTTAACCCCGGGCATTGTAGATGCCACACTGCAGCTGTATTCTGCTGCAATAAGTTGTTTCAAATGGAAGCTGCTTAACTGAAATAGCTGATGATGAGGAGGAGGAGGAGACACTCTGGTACTGTTAGCTTCAGATGTAAGAAAGACCATTATGCATTCCACATTTTCAGTGTCAGGTGAGCAGAGTCATGTGCCTCGCATGGCTCATAGCCAGGCAAAGTTAAGTGCAGTCCATCTCATATCGGGAGCACTGCAGCAAATGCCTACATGCCTAACATACTGATCAGATCATATCTCTGTCTGTTTTGTAAACCAAGAATTTACACATTGTTTCCATGACAAACCCAGTTTCCATGTTGGGATCATTTTGAGTAATTAAAGAAGTAAGTGGTATTGCTTCATGTGATTAAATCCACGCAAATCTGATTTGGAGATGATCATAGATCCTGCTGTTTGCTCCTGCTGCCTCGTGTGTCTTAGTAGTAGTATTTTAGTTAAACATGTCTTGTAAGTAGGAAGGACAAAAAAAAAAAAAACATAAAAACTCCACTAAATATTCTAAAGCCCAGGACACCATCTGCATCTGTGAGCTTAGTTATCAACATTAAAATTTTACTTACACAGTTTTGATACTGTCAGTAAAACCTGACCATTATGGTTGTTAAGGCACGTTTCTAACAGAGCTGCATTGCAATGCAGTGTTGCTATGCAGTCTGCTTTCATTGCCTCACAGAACACAACATGACTAATACATCTGCAGGAGGCTATCAAGGTTATTTAACAATACATTGTACCAAGTCATTTTGGTTCAGCTGCTGGTATTTTAGGTTTTCATATGTTGATGTTTTGCTCTGCAGTTTGTCTGCTGGAAGGAAATGTCCTCACCTAATGGAATGAGTATGTGACCTGCATGAAAGGAATGGCAGCTACCGCACACTAAAGTCTTGTTCTTAAACCAAAATTTAAAATTATAGTGGTATTACCATAATTGGAACAGTGAATTATAGATGGTGCTGTTCAGTGCTGCAGGAAGCCCCTCTTTCCCATATATTCAGTGTAAACTCTTCCCAAGCTTTGCTGTGATACTTCAGATTCACATGTCCTGTTTCACTTCAGTTGTATTTTTCTACCAATTCACAAAAACATTTACTTCAGTGTGCTTTATATTGCAAGATAAAGACCCTACAATATTAGAAAGAGAACCCCATCAATCAGACAGTACCCATGGGCAGCACTTAGTGGCAGTGGGAAGGAAGAACTCCTTTTAACATCTTCGGCTGAACCAGGCTCAGGGAGGGGCAGTCATCTGCAGCCACATACTGCTTTGAAGTATTTTCATGTTATTTATTAAACTGATCAGGCGTTATTTAGAAAATCCCACAGGTGTGGATTTAAGGCCACAGGCTAAAAAGGCACACCACAGAAGTCTTACCAAAGGCTCAGCATGTTACGAAGGGTATTTAGCACAGGTGAAGCTCACTGGAACACAGCTGTGGTACTTCTCAAATTGAGTCAATAAAATATTAAAAATGTAACATAATCTGGGTGAAATTGATCCATAAATTTGGTATAAAAGAGTCAATAAATGATCAGACCTGTCATACCTGTCAACCTGGTTCCTGAGTCAACAATGAGAAAGAGACAAAAAGCCATTCATTCAAAGGTGAAAAGCACTGCTGATCAAAAAGAACTCAACAGTTTTATCTCACATTGGCCAAAAAAATATCCTGATGATCCCCAAAACTTCTGGGAAAATATTCTGTGGACTGACGAGACAAAGGTTAAACCTTTTGGAAAGTTTGCCTCCTGTTACACCTGGTGCAAAACTAACACGGCATTTCATAAAAAGAGCATCATCATAGCAACACTCAAACATGGTCCGAGTGTGACGTCTGGGGCTGCTTTGCTGCTTCAGGACCTGACGACTTGCTCATGTAACCAACAAAAACTCCTGAAGTTTGTACCCTGAAATGGGACAATGATCCAAAACACACAATGGCTAAAAAAAATTAAATGCTTTTATGACAAAAGACTAGGATGAATTTCTGAGAATGTGGTGCCACTATAATAAATGATTTTGTCAAATTCATCCCCGCTCCCTCTCTTCCTACTACCTATCCTCCCACTCTGTTACACTTCCTCCTTCCCTCTCTGTCGTTTGTCTTCATATTATTGCATCCTTATATCCCCTTGCTCTCAAAATTACCCCTTTTTTAAATCTCCCCTTTCCCCCCTTTCTTTGTATGTCCTGTGTGTCCTCTCCAGGATCAGACCGTGCCATTCGGTATTCAGACTCCTCCACCGATGTCCTGGCTTCCAGCATCGCAGCCCCTCTCAGTTTGTCCCTCTCCCCAGCTGTCAGCCCAGAGGAGTTTGAGCACCTGTGGCTGCAGCGACAGCCTCTGCATACTGAACGTGGTAATGAAATGGAAGGTTATATTGAAAACTAAAGTCCAGAGATTGTAAAGTCAGAGATTCATGAGTAAAGCTTCCCCTTTATTGGGCAGGAAATGTGGTTAAAGGGAGCATGCATGCCTCCAAAAAACAAAGAAACTCTAAGAAAAATGTGAAATCTCAATTGGTGAAATATGTCCAAGTACTGTGTACTTAACTACGAGAGGTACAGTAAATGTTTAACTTTTTTACAACACTACAGTTAAACATTTTCCTAAAATGTAAAAAAAACCAAAAACAATAATGCATTATTTCAAAGCTGTTTTTTTAAATATCTAAACTATTCACAGGCCTTTGCTTTTTGTATACTTTATCATGTTGTAGATATAATTTTGGAAGAATTTTTGCTATTTAAAAAAAAAAAAGTATTCAGGTTCTTTTAAATTGAACTAGAAATTGTCCAGAACTTGGTTGAGTTTAAGCTTTGGCATGAAGGTCTGAAATCCACACTGTCGGGATAAAAGCCAAGTCCCAAGAACTCTGTGATTGTGGCAGGGTGTCCTGTAGATCAGGTACAAGATATAATCCGTTTCAAAAGTTCAGAGTACTCCGATGAGAACAGTGCTCTCAGTATTTTAAAAAAAAGTTACTTTTGTTCACTTGCTCACCATCAGCTTAAATGGCTACCTGAACAAGAAGCAGTGAAGGAGGTGACCAAGAGTTAAACTGTCACACTAACCAAACACCAGAATCAGAGATATGAAACCTGCAGAAGGAAGACATCCCAGCAGCACTCCTTGAACGAGGCCTTACTGTTTGAGCAGCTAGACAAAAGCCACTGTAGTCTGTCATATTGTGTTTACAGTGAAGTATACTAAAGCATGATAATACAAGAAGGCAACGCCTAAATTCTTTGTGTAGAACTCGAACAAATTCCAGGCTCCAGCAAGTCTGGGTTTTTTTCTGAAACTGCTACCGAATGTGGGGAGTACCTTAACTTCAATTTCAATGGCCTCGGGACATTAAGAAAATCCAAAGAAACTTCCAAAAGCTTTTTCCTCTGCAGGTTATACTCTTACTAGGTGTGCACACAGTTTCACAACATCACAGATGGAAACACTTGGTGTACTTAGTGTAGTGCTTTCCAACTCTGAGCACTCAATATCCTTTCACTCAGTCATACACAGATTCCTATACCTGAGCCACAGCTTCCTCAAATGAGTGTGAACCTTGATTGTGCACATGTTTGTGCAGTAGCATTGGTTAATATGTAACCAGTTTTCATTATTTTGTAACCAGTGCTTCCAGATCCAGTTTATTGGCTCCCAGGTTTCCAGCCAGTATGGTGGTGGAGTGGCTTTGGGACTTTAGGACTCTCCTGAATTCCGAGACCAGTTTGAAAAGCTTTACTTGGGTCTCTGTAAATTACTGACCGGAGCGTCACTTTATTTTTGTAAATGAGAGAATGAGTTTTGGATTTTTAAGTAATAAAGAGAAACAGAAAGCTTTACTTCATCATTGTGGGTTATTGAGTGCAAATTAATGGGGAAAAATGTCAATTTTATTGATTTAAGACAATGATTTCATAATTCTAGCTTTCCAAAATGAATATGGTTTTCAGGTTTTTGTGTGTTTTCTGGAAATTTATATGACAATCAGTGTCTTGATAAAATAACCAGGATATTTAAACCAGTATTGAAAATGGAAATTAAGTATTGTTCACACATTACAGCATGAGCAATGATAATCTGATTCGATGGCATAGAATGATCTAATAATCTGATGTTTCCTGAATATACCTACAAACTTGTATTTAAATAACCTTTTTTTTAATCATGTTGTTTTTGTCAGTTTTCTTATTGCCTGTCATATATTTACTGTTCCAGTGGTGGAGATTCATATTAAGGTAATGAGGTCATTGCATTTGCAAGTAATCTCTTTAAGCCAGAACCTAAGGCCTCCAAACCTGTACAAATGCTTGTACAGGTTTGGAGTGAGTCATATAGGTCTCCGGCTCATAGTTTGGGCCACGAGTGCAGAAGCACAAACCTGCTCTTTAAATCTCTTGTTTTTGAGGGGAGCCAATCATTTCTTTGTGAGATTTAATTAGAAAATGAAATAATGTTATTTTTTAAGATTTCTCACGTTTCATGAAGATGTGTCCTGCCTCACATTTCCAGTGTTTCTTGACATTTCAAAGCCATTGTTGTAACTTTTCTCCTTACTTTGTTGTGACAAGGTGCTGAGAAGGTAGAAGAGGAGGACTCTGCATGGATAGAAGAATGCGTGCAGTGTCCAGCAATACCTCACTGTTCCCCCCAAAGCCTCCAGGCCGCCATGCAGCTGGTCAATATCCAGACGCTGGCCTTCACTCCACAGCACACGCTGCCCTGGAGGGTCTACCTATACACGCACACCCAGCGCTCCAACTCCGCCGATACGCCCCACAGCACGCTCATACTGGGGGAGCTGCTGTGTGCTGGAGAAGCCAATCAGAAGGCAAGAGTAAAGAAAGGCACAGCTGACAGTGATGCTGGGATGGAGGTCAAAGAAGACCAGCTGGTGAAAAAGGAAAGGCTGAGGGCGAGCGGAGAGGGAGAGGAGACGGGAGTAAAAGTGACTCTCAAGCAGCAACCAAGAGATGAGAAAGCTCTGAAGGAGTTTCTCACAATCCTTACCACTGTACTGAACACACTGTCCTCAGACAGAGATTAAAAATGGACTCCCTTTGAGCTATATCCTTCCACGGTCATTCATTAACCAGACCCTTCCCCTGACTGTGACGCAGCACCTTGAAGGAGTAAACGTGCAGTTTTATGGAGCACTGTCATTCTAATAGGACAGGAAACTACAGGCAAAGGACGTTTACTGCCCTCGTATTATCCTCAGCATTTATGGGAGAAATAAAAGTAGTTGAGGAGCAGTAACCTTGTTTTTTTTTCTTTTTCTTCTCAAGGCCTGAACAAAATCAGTAGATTAAAGAAAAGATGAGTTCAGACTATGCTGCCACTACTGTGGCACTACCTCTGCACCAAAAGCAGTAGACTCGCATAATGTTTACCTACAAACGCATACAAAGATGGAGTAAGATTGTTAGCTACCCGTGGTGTGCTGTTTGAATTGTAGGTTTTGGATCGTAGATTGTGTTTGATCTGTTACATCTAATTTAAGCCTTTTTATTGAAATGTCAGATGGCTGAAGAGAAAAAAACAAGCAAGTGAAATAGAAAATGATTTTTAAATGACCAATAATATATATAATAAATAAAGCCTTTGCATTTGTTTTTTTGTTTTGATTTTGTCTCTGTTTTAATATAAAAGCATGGGACAAGCGGATAAACTTGTTTGGTTGATTATTTCTTTGTTTTATCGATGCTTCTTGGCAATAAATTCTATCCATGTTGGAAAGCCTGTTTATGTCCCCTTAAATGGAGCCACATTTGTAAGTAAAATGCATTTGTGGCTTGAGCAGCAGAGTTGATTATATGGGTTATATTCATGAAAAATTTGCCAAATATTCTCTGACAATGTCAAACAGCTTATTTTGATATTGACTCCTATTTTGAGCTGCTGGTACCCCAGGTGCTGACAATCAGGCTGGCCATCATTGGAGGCAATCTCAGTCTGAAAGGGTGGCTGTGGCCCGGGGAATAGAACAGGTCATCTACTAATTGGAAGGTTGGTGGTTTGATCCCTGCATGCCAAAGTATCTTTGGGCAAGATACTGAACAATCTCCAGTGGGTTTATTGGAGTGTGATTGTGTATGTGAATGTTACATATAGATGTAGAAAGTGACTGTATGAATGGGCGAATGGAGACATGCTGTATGAAGTGTTCATGTAGAGTAGAGAAGTGATATGTGGGTGACCAGCATGAGGAGGTGCCAGACTGTTGTGGTTTTTCCGCATGCTGCTGCAGCCCCCATTTATTAATGAATAAATTGGTAAATTGCCAAAATGTCTTGTTTCTTCAGACTTCAATCAGCCAGTCCAATAAACGACACCAAACAAGAGCCAATAGCAGAACAAGCTGTGTGGCATTGGCAGAAGAGATTTGGCAAGTTTTCCATGGGTGCTTCCCACATACTCTGCTGCTCAAATGCACGGCATAAGATTTATTGCCAAGAAGCGCTGTTAGAACAAAGAAATAATCGACCAAGCACAGATTTCCCTGCTTTTTGTGGCTTTGAATGCCTGCAGTTGGATATTGTTCAGCAATGATGACACACGCATACAGCTGCTGCTACCTGGGGTCACCGGGGGAAAATGTAGCAATACTGGTCAAAGGACGAATCATTTTCATTACCCTGAATGCCTTTCTTTTTTTTTTTTAATTAGGAAATAGCACTTGGATAGTACAAATGGGCCTTTTCCAAGAATTATTCCCAACTTTTGTAATACAAAAAAAAAAATGTAAAGAAAAAAAGTCTCCTGCATATTTTACCTAGCAAAATTCTTTCAGTCCATTATTCTGTTGGTGAAGGGGAGGACACACACACAACAGACAGGAACTACTTACATCCGAGCTAAGGGAGTGCCATCAAGGAGGGTGCGTTAAAGTACATATATAAATATTTACACTCCCCTCCTAAAGTATTGGAAGAGTGAGGTCTGTCCCTTTATTTTTACTACAGACTGAAAACATTTGGATCTGACATTTAAAGACAACTATGATCAACATCTCAGCTTTTATTTCCATCTGGATCTGATACACAGTTCAGAAGACAGCGCCTTCTGTCAGAAGCCACCCATTCTTCTTGTGGCACATGTGACTAACAGGTGTGTTTTGTTGTCCAGGTGTGACCTGTTACATGGATTATTCAGACAATAAATAGCCCTGAATGTCTGCACTCGGTTTCTGATTTGGGTTTTGCCTGTGCAGACTGTGCATTTGTAGTTACAGGAGTAACCAACATGAAAACCATGGGTGAAAAACAAGCAATTGTGAAGCTGAGAGAAGATGGAAAATCAATCAGAGCCATGGCACAGGCACTGGCCAGTACAACTGTTTGGAATGTCCTGAAATGACCCAAACACACTACAAAGGAGTTCATCAACTAAATGTTAAGTCTTAAGTCTTATTCAAGTTTATCTCTTCCAAAACAGGTGTTTTTTTTTAGACAAAAGGTGCTATCTTCTGAGCTGTGGATCAGCTCCAGATGGAGATACCTGGAAATAAAAGTGGACATGTTGATCTTTTGTTTTTGTTTTTTTAATGTCAAAGCCAAATGTTTTGAGTCAAGAGAAAAACTAAAGGGGTTGGCCTCATTGTTCCAATACTTGACTCACCACGTACAACAGCAGGTGGTGAGTCATACAGAGTCTGCTCTGGTTGGGGTTATGAATTCAATCATTCCAAATTTGGTAGAATTTTTCTCTTTGAAATGTCACAAAACATGTAAATGTTTCCATTTTAAATATATCCGGTTCCATTCCTCCACTGTAGGTGTTGTTGATGTTAGCCGTTTTCTGGTTACTGGCACCCAGAAGAGCTTGCAGCAGCTTTGTGTCTCTCCTCAGCTTCAGACCATGAGTATGGCCTAAGTACATGTTCTCAAAATCTCCTCCTCAAAATCAAGACGTATACACATCTTGAATACTGTATTCTGTCTCTCCAGTAAATGTCCAGTAGGAACATCCCCAAAATAAATCACAGTGATTAGCTCCTGATGAGCCACAGTCTGCAACATTTTGAATGGGTATTCTTATAGTCTGCTTCTCATGCAGTCCTAAAGTACCTAATGATATTTTTCCAACAATTTTCTAACCAATCTTCAGAATAATTGCATATTTGCTTTCTGTCCTCTTCTTTGCCCCATTTTTCCTTAATATGCCTACTCTTGTCATTCCTAGCTTGGGACAGTGCTTCATACAAGTTTTTGATGTCTTTATGTATGGTTCAACTAAAGGCTGAGCTCAAAATAACAAAAAATGTTGTTGATGGGACTGCAGCCTTATATTTCCAGTTATAATAGTCACATATTTCAAGGTATCTTTAAAACAAGACCTTGTGTTCAAGATCATGATTCTCCCTTGTTGTTTGAAAGCTCTGTAGTATTCCTTTGTGGGTGAAAGGGATGTATGTTTTTCTTCCAGTATTCAAATTTTAACCCGTTGTGTTCAGAGGAAATGAGGAAGAGGAAGATCATAAGCACACCATCTGAAAAAAAATTAGTGTTTAATCCACGAGTCTGATATTCATCCAGATTAACCGACCAACTCTCTGTCAGCAGTTGTGGCTTGTAAGATGAAATTTGGTGACAGGCTAGTTCCTTCCACCTGGAGCACCTTTTCTGACTTTCCGCGCGTTATAAGTTGCAGCACGGGCAGCTGGAGTTCCCACAGCCTGTAGTCACTCCTGTTACATTGCTTGGTAGTCCGTCGCCTGAGCGGGTGAGAAGTTGTGCGTCCGCGACTCCGCTAGGGTCTGCTCGGGTCGGAGTGACGCAAATTTTGCCATGAGCACCGCGTGCCTGCCTGCTTTTTGTGACTGCGTAGGCTCGTCCGGAGAATTTATATCACAACCCACTAACCATGCATGCGCCACAGGCGGCGCACTTCAAAGAAGTATAACAGGTATATGGACTTGTCTGTCGGGTCTCCAGCAACAGTAAAATCAGGGCTTAATGTAAGTTCTCCGCTGGCGGGTCCGCGCGGTCACAAAAACAACAACAAACAGGAAAGCACGCGGACATCCACACAGACCCTCGCGCTACCCCTCTGATGACGAAATTTCTGTCACTGGTACCCAAGGGGGCTCGCGGACGAGGAAAGTGTAATCCCCGCTTAATTCGTTGACTGACGGTAAACCACGGAGAGAGGTCAGTGGAGATGCTGGTCGGTTACAAGTTTATTAGCGATATCTTTTATGTTCTGACTCTCAGCAGCTGCTTTTTGTTTTTATTAGCAGAAGAAAATGGATAGATGACTTGTTTACCTTATGTGCTGTACCTTTAGCTAACTTTTTATTTAGATCCGTCGCCTTTACTGTAAGCTGTAGGTTCATACGAGGCTGCGTTTGCGTTATCAGCGAGTCAGCTTTCTCAGTTAGCTGCCGGAAACAGTTGGAAATCTGCTGCACGAATACTATATTTGGGAAAAAAAGCTAATTTTATTTTTAAAAGCCTGATCGCGCAGAGACAGGCAAAAATATATATATTTCTGAACTTTAAATGTCTTCCACGGTAGCTACTTATCTGTAGGCTCTCCCTGTGAAAACTTCTATACGACTAGCAATTTTTTTTTCTTTGTGATACCGTTAAATAATTAAGGGTATTTAGGTCAAAATACACGGACACACCTGTATTGTCAGTTATGTTTTGGGCTACACAATTTAATATTTTCTTCGTACTATGCGGAAAACGTTTATTTGATTTCTGTAATGTAATAGTCGAAGATGAGACGGCGTACTAATTATAGATGAGGGGGCCTTGGCTATAATTAGGGTGTGTTATGGAGTGACCCTGTAGTTGTTGACAGGACAATAGCGTTTTAAAAATCTCAGTAAAGCCTGTCCCGAAGCCTGGCTGTAAGGCGTAGTCTGACATGAAAGTACCCAGAGCTGATCATAACGCAGTGCCCTGGAACATGTGGCGGTCCTCGCTTGTCAGTGCGTGCAAAACACAGAACAGAGGAGCAGCCGGACTCTTTCTCATTAACTGCAAATGATCCTCCCTTTCCTCTGTTTAAAAGCAAATCGGAAACAGGCTAACCATACAGAAGAAAGACGTTCACAATAACAATAGACAGAAACTCTCTGAGGGAGGCTGTACGGCCTAATGGTTGTTGGAAATGTGAGTTAATTTTTTTTTTTAATCCTGTGGCAAAACCTGTCTTTCCTGATGGGGGGGGGGATCTCTTCCAGAATAACAGGGCAGGTTGAGAAGGCTCAGAGTGGTTTGATGATGAAAGTAATGAATCTTATACTTTGGCCTTCAGTCTCCAGATCTCAACCCAAATGGGATTTAATGTAGTTTTTAACATCACTTTCCTTCACTATTTTCAAAATGCCAAATCAGCGCATATCTCTTGCGAGAAAGTTGTTCATCCTTCTGTGACACATCACAGACTCTTTCAGACATATAGTCCTGTTAATCTGATGGCTTCTTAATGTCTCTGTTTCCTGTCTGAATGCACACTTTGGTCATTTTCTGTAAATGTTGGAACAGATTCATGTTAGGCCAGTCATTTTTAATACAGAGCATGTTTGCACACATAGCTGGATAATGACTGTGTGCATGTTTCTTCAGCATCAGGAGTGGCTCTGCTCACTAAGACCAGTTTGTTTTGGAAAAAAAATCTTAAGCAGCCATAATATGAGAAAGCTTTTGGAGTCAGTCACCACTATGCAACAGACTGTCACAGAAGCCACTCCCTGTGAAAACAAACCAGTTCTGTATGTTAAACAGCCTCCCTACATTATACAAAAGTTCTGTTTCCACATTTCAGATAAAGCACTGGGGCAAAAAGATTGTTTGTGTGTTTGTGTCTGTGTGTTATTTAGAGCAGAGCTACAGTGTTTAGTAGGCTTGTCTATAGAATCTGATACATACGGATATATATACAAGATATATATACAAGAGTCCAGGTAGAACAAACTGTGTCAAAGCCTTCTGAATCATTAACTATTGGCTGAATTATTTCCAGTTGTACTGACTTGCACCACAGTATAAATGGATGGAATATCACATATGTGTTTGTGGCAGGAAATGAGGCTTCATTCGAAGAAGAAGAATGTTGTTGTGGCAGTGCTGCTTCTCATCGGGGGATTATACTTCATTAACCATTCAGACTTTCTCCTGACTGTAAGAACACATTAATTATAAACTACATATAATAATTCACACTTGCAGGTGTGACTTGAATAAGACAGCATCCCTATAACTGCACTTGCTCTCTTATTGTATTTCAAAGTAACAAAGGTTGCACGGTGTCTCACTCATGCACATGTAAATTCTTGTTTTGCAGGTCTTTGCAAGATCACCTGAACGAGTTCCTCATGAGTTATCATGGCAAGCAAACAGACTGGTTAGTGTGGAGTCCTGGGTTGAGCAGGGAGATTATCTGACTCTCAATGTGTCCTACCAGCTGCTTGCCGGACTGCTACCTACTGAACAGAGTGAGTGCCACACTTTGTTTTTATTAGGATCAGATGGCTGCTGTTTTCTCACAGCAAGGAAAAAATAAATTGTTGAAATCAAAAAGTCATCTATAGTCATAATAATGGCAGCACCTTCTGACATCATTTCATAAATTATGGAAACTGTGGAGTACCATTTTTTCCACTGTCATTTACATATTCATATTTACATGTGCAGTTGTGATGTGAGTTTCTCAGTTATTGTGGTATATTTATTTCATGTAATTATTTTATTTAATTTATAAATGTAATTCTTGTCCTTTTTACTTTTATTCACCCACAGCCTGAAGAGGTTGCAATGCTGCATATCACCACACCTAAACTAACTTATGTCCATCAAAAATTAGTCCTTTATGACAGAGGAGCATGTGAAGAAAGAAGCAATCCTGGCTAATTCTTCACACAAATTTAATATGTCCCATCTTCAAGTGACTGAACAGAACAAAGAATTCATTTTCACTTGTAATGAATTTATGTCCACTGTGCCAACAAAATAGAGACCACCAGCTTTCCTAAACACCTGCAAACAAAGTTTCTTATGCCTGATTGATTTCACTAGGAACAGACGTGTATTCTGGCTACCCTCACAAAACTGAGGTTACAAACAATAACACGACACCTGTGTAATCTGCATTAATAAATGTGGTTCAGAGAATTTGTTTATTTATTTATTTTTCTTTTTAAAATAATCTGATGGGGGGCACCCAGGTGGCTCAGTGGTATAGCAGGCAACCACGTGCACTTGCATGTGCATACGTGCGAGTCCCAGCCCACGTGTCTTCCCCCATTTCCTGTCTATCTGCACTAATATATAAAAAAAAGATGCTGTGGCAAAAATGGGGGAAATAAAATAAATAATCTGATAGAATGCTTAATTGTTTTGCAATTTGGTTAAATTACATAAAACTTTATTACACTTTATTCCTTTTTTTTCTGTTTCAGGGTATTTATCTGTTGGATTATCCTCAGTAAAGAGGACGAAGGGCAGCTATCTGGTCCCCACATTGCAGTCCCTCTTCTCCCAGTCATCTCCTGATGAGCGTGCCTCCATGGTGGTGGTAGTGCTGCTTGCAGATTTTGATGTCAGGTGGAGAATTAATACTGTCAAGGAGCTCAAATCAACTTTTGCCTCTGAGCTGGAGCGAGGCCACCTTGTGGTCATCCATGTTCCCCAGGATTGGTACCCTCCTATTACAGGTGCAGCTAACATGTGATCATCCCTAATTTGTTCACATCCACTTTGAGTATTTTGTTGTCATGATGTTGTCATGATCTCTGGTTCTCTGTAGGTCTAAAGAGGAATTTCAACGATGCTCCTGAAAGGGTAACGTTTCGCTCCAAGCAGAACCTGGATTATTCCTTCCTGATCCACTACTGTGCAGGTCTTGGACAGTACTACCTGCAGCTAGAGGACGACGTCTTCTCGGCAAAAAGCTTCCTCACAACCATTAAGAAGCGCGTTGAGGAGCAAGAAGCAAAGAAGAGCACTTGGGCAACACTGGAATTCTCTGGCCTCGGCTACATTGGGAAACTCTACAAATCAGCCCACCTTCCTCTTCTGGCCCGCTTTCTTTTCCTCTTCTACCAGGAAATGCCCTGTGACTGGTTGATGACTCACTTTCGAATGGTAATGACTCAAAAAGAGACCATCCTCATCAAACCCTCACTTTTCCAGCACATGGGAACTTTCTCGTCCTTCAAAGGCACATACAACAAACTAAAAGACAAAGACTTTGAGGAGGATGTCTACACAAATCCATCAGCTGAAGTTTTCTCTGACATGTCCACTTATAAGGTGCACTTCCCCAGACTGGCCTGGGATGCTGGTGAGGGATTCTTCTGGGGCCGCTCCCCAGAGAAAGGAAATTGGCTGATTGTGGTGTTCACCAAACCTACAGTGGTGACGGGGATATTTATAGAAACAGGGTCAGGGGGCAAAGACATCTTGGAGTCAGGTGAGGTGGCGATAGGTCACAATGTGGTGGCTACAGAAACGGGCAAGAGTTGTAAAGAGTTCGAGTCATTGGGAGCCTTTGAGAACGGGAAATTTGAAATGCAGGAGGTGGATAAAAAGTGCAGCTCAGCCTCTTCATGTCTGAAGATACAAGTCACAGTTGCTCAGAAGGACTGGGTGATCATTAGGAAAATCAGGATAACCACAAATCCGAGTACACCTCCTCGATAGGCATAGCTCCTAATTCTTCCTGCCAAATGAAAAACTATTTTGTTCTGCCAAACTGAACTTGGAACCTACGTGCCTTGTTAAAGTGTTTCTTTAATCAAACATCCAAGTGCTTTAAACAAGTTGTCACTTTAAAGCAAGTGTGACCAAACTGTGCTTCTCTGCGATCTCTTCACAGAATGAACGAGCCATAAGCAGGCAGCCAACTTCATGTGTTGCATTTATTGTTCGTGCTTTTTGATAATTGCACTATGTACGAACCTGCACTCACTCCTCATTCATTTTATGTTCATTGGTCTAAAATGTAGAAGAAAGAAACAGCTCACTGAAATCCACGTGCTCAATATTAATCCTGTGGTCAGTGATTCATTTACAGAGGAGCTTGGACCACAGTTACACATTACACAAACTACACAAAGAGGTGGCCTTCTCACCTCTGTGTAATGACATAAAGACGGTCATATGTGTCTGACCTGTTGATTTTTTTTTTTTTGTTTGTTTGTTTGTTTTAAAAACGTGTGCTAGGGTTTTTTTAAATTTATTTTAACTTTTTTTATTTTGCTTTGTTAAAAGTCTCAGTTCCTGTTTCCATTAAGTAGTTTGGGTTCTGTTTGATTCCAGATGGGTGTACTACAAAGAGTAACTGGTTACTGAAGTACGCTGAGTCTAAAGCCAGTTTTTGTGTCACAAAAGTGGAACAGTGGGTTCATCCTGTTGCCTCAGCAAGAAAATTGTGAGTTCACATGTGCCATTTGGAATTTGCATGTTCTCCATGTGCTGTTCTCTCTGAGCGCTGAGGATATTCTGAGAATGTCCTCTTGCCCTTTTTGCATTGCCAGATTTGCTTTTATGGTATATTTTATTTCTTCCTGGCTCTAGTGACCTGTTTCTTGATTGAGTTATGAAGTACCCGTTCAGCCCATTTCATGCAAAAGATGATCATATACTGCCTTTTCTGAGAGCACCCACAGAACCCACATGAAGTAAATTTAGATTAACAAAGTAAATATATCAACTCATGGCTAGAGGTGGACTGCAGTTTTCCAGTTATTGGCTTTATAAAAGAAAACCATGTGTATGCAAGGCTTTAAAAATGTACCGAAAAGATGCATTTCCATATCCCATAATCTTATCTGATAGTACACTGAATATGTTACCATCTGCTTGTTTGAGAGAACAATGTCTTTTATTCTTCTGCAGCATTCAGGGTCAGCTGAAAGAACAATAAGCATTCTTGATTGGAGCGTCAGTTTGACAAAATGTTTATCACAGCAGAGGTGAAAGGCGCAGGGGAAGTGAAGGGAAGATGAAGTTTGCAGTTTGAGTGGGATCAATAACATTTTATTTAGTTTCCTGGGTTACCATATTTTTATTTATCACGATTCACATGCTGGAAATGGCTTCAGGACAACTGGTCAACACTACTGCTGGTAAATGTGTTTATTGTCTTCATTTTGTTTTCTGATGCACTGAGAATTAAAGGACTGTTCACTGGTCTTGCTGTATGTCTCTTTGTCTCTGCTCGGAGGGTGGTGGTGATGCCTGGCTAGCTGCGTTTGCTGACACATTACTTGTTGCTCTACCCTCACCAGTATCAGGCCTGCTGTGGATTCCTTTCCCGGCAGCAGGCGTCAAAGCTGGCTCGTCTTCAGCTGCAGAGCACTGGGTCAGCAGCCTGTAGCTTGTTCTGCTGCCTGCAAGCCTGCCTGGCTCTGGATGGGAGTTATTCCCAGTGGTGGGGTGGTTCTCAGACGCAGTTTGGGCTTCAGCTGCAGCAGATGGGGTAGCACCATCCTGCAGTAATTTCCCACTAGTCTGAAAAAGATTGAAACAAATGTTAAAATCACTGAACTCACTATACTTTTTTTTTTTTTTAAACTTTCCACACCTTAGAAATGAAAAGTAGAATTCATAACAAAGAACACGTGTTCTTGTTTACTTTCATTCACCTACTCTTACAGTCTTTGCTTCAGTAAGGCTACTCCATAATCCAAAAGCCTGTAGTTGCTACGGTTGGTTAAATATTACCAAACCCTGGAGCCTGCCTGAGTTTGTGCAGCTTTGAGACTTTTCCACAAGTGCTACTGTTAGCAGTAACTTAATGCTGATGAAGTAAAAGTAGTGATATTGCTTTTAATTGTCTGAAAACAAGCCAGCTATAGTTCCAGCATAAGTTCAACATTTCTTTTTTTACATCAGATATTCAGCGGGCATCTATTGCTACAGCTTTGCTTGCTATAACCACCAGCGGCTTATTGTGAGCATTTACTACAGAGCATAATGCCCAAAGGTTTAACAGCAAGTTTTGGTTACAACACAACTGATTATTAGCCAAACAAACCAAAGTTCTAAAATATGAAAAGATGTTTTGAATTGATTCATCGGTAAAATTTGTGCTGGTTTTAAATTATTTAATTTTCTTCAATTTGAAAGCTTTTAACTTTTAATAAGGACTTTTACAAAAGCTAACAGATGATTTTTATCAGCACAGCAAAGAAGCCAAGCTCATTTTATATCAGTTTGCTAACCACTCCCGAGGGACTTCCAGAGGAAACAGCTGCACTTTGCTCTTTCCTCTGAACATATTTTAGGATTTTTATTTTCTCTCAGCACTGATATGGGTGTAGAAATTTTCATAGACTTGGCCATAAACAGACTGGCAGGTTTAAGGAGCAACCACAGAACTGACCTCATCCTTAGTAAATGGACTGGTTCTTATATAGCATCTTTGTACTTGACCACTCAAATCGCTTTATACAACAGGTCTTCATTTACCCATTCCACACACACAATCACACTCCAGTGAACACACTGGAGGCCAGCTTGGGGTTCAGTATCGTGCCCACAGATACTTTGGCAGGCAGCCTAGAGAGGGATCAAACCACCAAACTTGTGTTTAGCAGATGACCTGCTCTATCTCCTGAGCTACAGCCACCAAAATTTACAGCACCTAGTATTTCCAGGTGGTCGCCCATCAAAGTACTAACCAGGTCTGACCCTGCTCAGCGTCCAAGAGCAGACAAGCTTGGGCGTGCTCTGTGGCCATTATTCTTGGCACAGTGTTCCCACTCTAACTGTTATACAGCAGCTGTAGTCACCAGATAATGGTGAATATCAAAAACGGTGTGCAACGGCCATGCAAAACTGTCATAAAGTCAGTAATGTCTGTTATAAAAGAAATACTGCTATCAATAACTTACTAACATTTGCTAATGTTAGCTACCACAAGCCAAAAGCACCAGAGTAAGTGTGGCTGTGGCTATTTTGTAGTGCATAGAGGTGAATGAGAGAGGAACTAGTACTTTACTTCATTATATACTTTTTTGCTACAAATTGCTACTTTATATTAGTAAGTAATATAGGTCACAAGCAATTGTTAGTGTACTGTTTGTTTTTTCTTAAACCTTTATTTTACCAGGTAAAACATTTGAGAACCAGTTCTCATTTAAAACCATGACCTGGCCAAGAGGCCCCAGTAGAATCAGGCCCACAACACTGTCTCTATTTTCTTGTCAGCTTTATCTGCTCATTAATCAACTGGGGAGTCATTTTTAAAATGACCGGGAAACATTTCATGCATTAATAATCCAGAAAATCATCCAGAAAATACTTAGCCAGTTAATGAGTCATTAAAATAATTATTAGGTGCAGTCTTATACAGAATAGCGCCTGCATCATTTACAGGAACCAGTAAGGTAGCTATGGAATACTTAGAGCTCATAAGATTAGATTAGATTCAACTCTATTATCATTGGACACAAGTTTACAGCAAAAACATTCCAGAACAGAGACAGATGTCTGCTGTCATGCAGCCGTTATACAGGTGCTACTGTTAACCTCTGTCTCACGTCACTGCTGGCTTGTAGAGTTTAGGGTTCATTTTAAAATTCTTATGTTTTTAAATCTTTGCACAGTCTTGATCCACCTTGCCTCTCTGAGCTTCTTCACCACTACATACCTTTTTCCAGTCTACATGTTTTGTGCACTTGGAGAATTCGACTGTGTTCCTCGGGGTATCCTATAGGGAGTGCTGTGGGGTGTCTTGCCTGTTGTTGTGGGTCATTCAATCCCTGTACAACCACAGCAAGATCTTGGTTCGCATTGCCGGCAGGAAGTCAGACTCCTTTCCTGTGGGTGTTGGACTTCGCCAGGGCTGTCCTTTGTGACCGATTGGTTATAACTTTTATGGACAGAATTTCCAGGCCTAGCCAAGTGGCAGAAGGCTTCCACCTTGGTGTCCTCAGAATCCCATAACTGCTTTGTGTGGATGATGCGGTCCTGTTGAAGTGGCTGGTATGAGAATTAGCATACCAGTCATGGCCATGCTCCTCGGCTGAAAAAGGGTGGACTGTCCACTCTGGGTCAGGGACGAGTTGCTGCACAAGAGGAGAAGTTTAAGTATCTCAGGGTCTTTGAGTGAGGAGAGATGGGAGCGGGAGACTGACAGAGTGATTGGGGCTACGTCCGCAGTGATGCAGACACTACATTCATGGTAAAGAGAGAGCTGAGTGTGAAAGTAAATCTGTCGATTTACAGGTCATCTATATCCTTACCCTCACCTATGGTCATGACCGAAAGAACAAGATCATAGATACAAGCATCAGAAATGAGCTTCCTCCAAAGGGTGGCTGGCCTCTCCCTTAGAGACAGGCTGAGGAGTGCAGTCATTGAGGAGGAGCTCAGAGTAGAGCTGCTACTCCTCCACATAGAAAAGAACCAGTTGAGGTGGTTCGGCATCTGGACACGCTAGAGAGATTATGTCTCTCAGCTGGCTTTGGAACACCTCGGTGTTCTCCCGGATGAGCTAGAGGAGGTGGCTGGGGAGCGAGAGGTCTGGACTTCTCTACTTAAGCTGCTGCCCCATGACCCAGCCCTGGATACGCCGAAGAAAATCGATAGATTTTACACAGCTTCCCAACTTTTTCGTAATTGGGGTTGTCCTTGTACTACCACATATATGGTGTCATGGAGCATTTCAGGAACACATCACTCTGGAGGCCATTTCCAAAAACGTATTGTTTTTATTGTCTCATGAGCCGAAACGCATCAAAACAACACAGTTGTGTAAACAGGGCCTCAGTCGGCCCTCGGGTATGGCCCTTCACACCTGTGCTGCATCCACTTGTTATCCAGAGTACTTAGTGGCTGGGCAGATGGCTGAACTCCCCCAGATCATTTCACCTCCTTCAGCGCTCCTTGTTCCCTGAAACCGTGATCATCAGTTGTTCCAACTTACCCGTTTTTCCAAAGAACCAGCCTTCCTCATCTTCCTGCCCACTCTCCAGTGCCATGCACTTTGCTCCACAGGAATTCTACTCGCCAACTAGAGACTCTGCCCTTTGACTCAAACTTGGGCCTCCCAAAGTAAAGCAACTCCTTTCACTTAATCTCTAACATTTAGATTCTGACCTTGGCCTGGAATAATCTTGCCTCTCCTCTCTCACAGATACCACTCTTATGCTGCCCACTGGTTCCACAAATCCATTCACTCAGTGTTCACTAAACCTTATAACTGCTGTTAGTGTGCTGAGTCTGTCTATTGAGTCCAACCTCTGTGTTAAACATGGCACATGGGTGCCAGTTTAGCCCACTGGACAAGCAGGCACCCATATGTCATATGGCTGAAAGACAGCAGTCCGGGTTTGAGGCCAACCTGTGGCCCTTCGCTGCGTGTCCTCCTCTGCTCTCTCTCCCCATTTTCCTGTCTAATCTTCACTGCTTCACTATCCAATAAAGGCAAAAATGCTCAAAAATGATCCTAAAAAAACCCTTATATATGGTTTCCTAAGAAACATTTTCATCCGAGGACTTGTATGTATGTATGTAGGGGCATCATAGTGGGGGGAAAGTAAGACAGATTACCCAGGGCTCGGTAACAGAAGGGGCCTTTGCAAGCCTGGTATGAAATGTTTAATTTTGTTAGCATTTTTAAAAAAAATTCCCAAGTAATAAGTGTCATAACTACTGCCTGAATAAATCAGTTGAATGATGCAAATGATGCCAAATGGTTTCATTCACCCCACACAGAACAGCTAATTCATTCTATTTAGGCGGCTGCTAAGGTGCAATAGCGGCCATGTCGTTCCCCAAGGCGGATTCTGGGTATCAAAAAAGAAAAAAATCCGCTGTTAAGAAATTTCTTTCAAAATAAAGGTGAGAAGAACACAACTAACAGGTTAACACAGCTTAGCTAACAGCATTGCCAAAGACAGTGAGCCGGTGTCAGATAACTATATCGATCAGAATGAACTCGAACAGTTAACACCACGAAACACACGGCACATAATTTCAGAAACAGAGAGAAGCAGCTGCAGGTGACAACAAGTGAGCTACGACAATGCACACTGAAAGTTATTCAAAGCAGTCGATTGTGAACAAAAACATAAGCAGAATCATCTAGCACAAGATATACTAGTACAAATTAAAATAAAAAAACTAGAAATGAAATAAATTACATGCCAACACAGGAAATTATGAAAAACCTTATGTTTCTTAAACACAGACTCTATGAGGGTGTTAGCATGGAAACTAAGAAAGAAAACAGCAGAAAATACAATCCACAGAATCAGAAACCCAAAAACAAATGAGGTAAAGAATAAATTAAATGAAATCCAGGAAGCATTCGAGACATTCTATAAAACCTTATATTCAAAAATCTCTAGAGGAACCACTGACCAAATTGATGAATTTCTGGATTCACTAGAGCTACCATCTATGAATGAAGAACAGAGAAACAACATGGCTTTAGACATCACAGAGATAGAACTAAAAAATGCAGACTAGACTTAAATAGAATAAGTAGACTAAAATCAGGCAAATCACCAGGGTCAGACGGTTTCACAGCAGAATTTTATAAGGAATTCCAGGGAGAGTTGATTCCAATCCGCTTTCGTTTTTAAACATTGATTATCGACTTTTTACTTCCATTATGGCCAGACGAATGGAAGAACTTCTTCCCTCCTGATACACAATGACCAAACTGGGTTTATACGACAACGTCAAACACAAGATAATATAAGGACATTACATGCCATACAACAAAAAAAATTAAAAGCAGTTGTGATCAGCGTAGACTCCGAAAAAGCTTTCGACTCAGTTGATTGGAATTTCCTATACAGGGTCTACATAAATTTGGATTACATGACACAATTATAAAAACAATACAAGCCCTGTACAATAACTCCACAGCTAGAATAAAAATTAATGGACATTTATCTGACAGAATCACCCTAGAAAGAGGTTCAAGACAGGGGTTCGCATGGTCACTGTTGCTTATTGCACTATACCTAGAACCGTTAGCCCAATCGATAAGACAAAATAAGGGTGTTACAGGAATAAATATTAGAGGGATGGAACACAAATTGGCATGTTACGCAAATTCAATTCAATTCAATTTATACAGCGCCAATTTCACAACAAACAGTCGCCTCAAGGCGCTTTGTATTGTAAGGTAAAGACCCAACAATACTGCAGAGAAAACCCAACAGTCAAAACGACACCCTATGAGCAAGCACTTGGCGACGGTGGGAAGGAAAAACTCCCTTTTAACAGGAAGAAACCTCCAGCAGAACCAGGCTCAGGGAGGGGCAGTCATCTGCTGAGGCCAGTTGGGGCTGAGGGGAGAGAGAGAGGACAAAAAAACATGCTGTGGAAGAGACAGAGAATGATTAAACACAGAGTGAAGTATGAACACAGTAAAAAGAAGCAGTGCATTATGGGAACCCCCCCAGCAGCCTAGGCCTATAGCAGCATAACTAAGGGAGGGTTCAGGATCACCTGATCCAGCCCTAACTATAAGCTCTATCAAAAAGGAAAGTTTTAA
>VUQJ01029127.1:0-13454 GCA_015108635.1 Andinoacara biseriatus | reverse complement strand
GCTTGAAAAAAGGCAACTGGACTTCTTTTTGTTTCTTGAAGATGTTCCACCTCTCATCCGAAAGGCTTCTTCAGTTCTCAGCCAAATGGTGGAGAGACCCAGGTATTAAAGGACCCAGGTATTAAAGGACCCAGGTATTAAAGGACCCAGGTATTAAAGGACCCGGGTATTAAAGGACCCAGGTATTAAAGGACCCAGGTATTAAGGAAACCAATAAAGGACTATCGGTGGTTTCAACTGAAACCACTGATTGAAATGACCCACGCCCCCCTTCACACCTTGGCACATGTGTTTGAACAGATGAACAATAGAGGGTCGTAAACACCTCCAGGGGACTACACCCACAGGGGTTTAAATACCTGGGTCTCTCCACCATTTGGCTGAGAACTGAAGAAGCCTTTCGGATGAGAGACGAAACATCTTCAAGAAACAAAAAGAAGTCCAGTTGCCCTTTTTTCAAGCTCCAGAGACTACGATGACCTGGATGACTGAGAATCTACACAGACATATTGGGAATGTGTTTACTGAGGTCATAGTAAAGGATTGTTTTCCTATTGACTTCTATACAAGCAGAGGAGTCATCCCTGTTTACCGGCTATATGCATCAGAACATCCCGTCCTGACTCTATGGTGACACCTACATCCCATTTTGCATTGATTTACATTTTTTCATATTCACTTCCTGCATTGATGCTTTAACAAAAGTGTAACTTTTCTAATACAAAAGCAGTAAAATATCCGATTGACACTTTTAGTACACTAAAAGTACGCTGTCAGTACTGACGTATCTGTACTTGTGTGGCATACGGCAGCTAAAGGATATCCAGTATATTATAGCTGTGTGATAAAAAAAACAAACCCATAATAGCCTTTTTTAAGCTGCCAGTCTTATTTAGAAGCTGTAAATCAGACTCATGAAAATCCAAACAGACCGAATTTCCTCGTGTTGCTTTTCGAGTCCGTCAGTCTTCACTCGGTGATGTTATCGCGGCGTCCGGAGGATTTTGCGGTTGTCAGAAATCATTTTGGCAATGAACATAAAACATAAGTATCCTGACTGATGCTGTCTGAAGTCACAGCCTGGAAACACTGTTTGTCTTTCAGTGACTGAGTTCAGGAGCGGTTGTGACTCATATATCATAATTAGTCCCTATAACATAATGTAGGAAAAATGTATGGTAAGAATAGCAATTGTGTGGCTGCTGTGACCTGATGGGTGGTGCTTTGGAGGGAGGGGGCCGCCATTACCGCTATAACAGCAGTTTATGAATCTATTACAGAATAAACCCACTGAATGAACCTATATTTATACTGAAATTATTGTTGTTGCAAGAGAGATTATAATTATGCTATAGCCCCTATTACTGACATAAAGCCAGCCATTACTGGCACTAATGGCCCTATACACACAAGTGACACTGATCACAGTATACAGCACTTTAATCAAATTTGTCATGTTTATGTCTAGTCTTCCCACAAATGTTTGTATAAATCTGCATCATAATTGAGGCATTTCTGAAAAAATACATATTCTTTTTAAACCTTTAGCTTTGGATTCATCATGTCTCTGAAACAGCAGGTTCAAGTCTCTGCATTCTGGGAAGCAACGCGTTTGTCTGTTGACTCAAGCTACTTCTGATAGCTTCACACTCAAATCTTCGCAGCTTAACACTGAAGTCAGCGGGAGCTTCCTGTTTCTATCATCATGCATTTCTACCTGCTGAGCGATTATATGCAAACGGCTGTTAAGCACACGCTCCACCTTTTGGCCTTCTGTTTAACATGGAGCAGACTGGCAACTTTTTTGAACATTGTGTAACTGGTGTCAATTACTTTGGACTGAGTCTAGATAAACATTCAACAAATGCAAATCTTGGTAAATGGACACGTTCTTACAAAGAGCTTTTCTACTCTGCCCGAGCACTCAAAGCGCTTTATCCAACATTCATTCACTCATTCACACAAGCACTTTTTTTCTACATCTAAGTGCTTTCTATCTAACATTCACACATGTTCACACTCCAATGAACACATTGGACAGCAGCTCGGGGTTCAGTATAAGGATACTTTACCATGCAGGCTGCAGCAGCCAGGAATCGAGCCACCAACCTTCCAATTATGATTATGATTCCGGTGCGAGTCCCCTCAGTTTTAATATATATGCCCTGTGTGTATATGAGGACAGAAGTGTTTGCATGGTAGCTTTTCTTCTCATCTCTGTTGCACTCAGTTGATTGGGTTAGATGGCAAAGCAGCAACGGCTCTTTGGTAAGCCTCAACACTCATAATCCCATCAATGTTCAAAAGCAGTGCTTATGGTAAGACTCTCCAAAGAGACACGCACATCTGGAGCTGGAGCAGAGGGATGGCAGCAGCACACAGACTAGGTGTGACACACACACACACACACAAACAAACACATCCACCTGCTAACACATGGAACTGATGAAACTATGCAACAGACTATGAATAAAAGTGACCGAGAGTAAACGTGTCACCAAAGGAAGCCAAGTGAGAAATTATTAGCAGTGTTTGCGTTGCCAAGCATCATCTATCATCAAGCAGCCTCAAATGCCAGCTGGACATCAGGAGACGGGCTTTGAACACAGTGGAATGAGTTAAATGTTCACAAGC
This sequence comes from Andinoacara biseriatus, assembly GCA_015108635.1. Classification (NCBI taxonomy): domain Eukaryota; kingdom Metazoa; phylum Chordata; class Actinopteri; order Cichliformes; family Cichlidae; genus Andinoacara; species Andinoacara biseriatus. Next base: position 10,820 of record VUQJ01029127.1, on the reverse strand, counting down.
ATTAAACATAAAGTGAAATTCAGTCATTATTAACAAGATTTAAAAGTATGAATGCAGAATTTATCCATCAAGTCTTCAAACCTCTCTATTATAAGATTTCCCATGTCAAGCAGGAATAACCATCAGCTGTTGAAGATGATAGAAATAAATCTCTATGCGCTGCTCTCACCTGCAACATCAGCAACATTTAGCATTTAGCGTGCAGATTTATCAGTGTTTTTTTTTAAATAAAGCTGCGTTCTGTACGATTACTGCAAAACTCAGGAAAAAGGCGCAGCTAAAAGAATAATATCTGCTGAAGTAGGTCTTACCAAGTAATGTTAAGGGTGAAATCGATCTTCCCTGCAAGAACCTTTCTGAAAGGTTAGGTTTCCAAGGTCTTAGTACAAAGGATTGATAGGCCGGAGTTTGTGGCCTGTGCTTTAAAATCAGAAACGCAGACCAACAGGTAACCTATGAGGTTATGTGAGAGCGGGTATGATGTGATCTTTTCTGTCAGCATGAGCAGATGTCCTGTCTGCTGTGTGCTGAACACACAGACCGTGGCAACAACATCAGGCTGCAGGAGACAAAACGTGAATGACTTTCTGCCAAACGAGGTTCTTTTGTGAATGAAACGTGACTATCTTTACTTTAAACCTCATTTAAAAAAAGGGCAGAAAGAGGTCGAACTAATTCTGGAAGCAGCTAAAGGGGTTATTATGACATTGCCACAACTCCAATAAAATAAACTGAATTGGTGTCAATCAGCAATCAGCCCTGCTAAAAAGCTTTAATACCCTGATACATGTAGAACAACTTTAAACAGACCAGGATCTGGTTTTCTGTCCGTGTATTACCTAAACTGACCCCAGTCGAGCTTCAGCAAAGGGGACGTATTTTACCCAAAAGTTATAAACAGTAATTTAGCGCCTTTACCATTTTTACACTGATAAAAACAGCTTGAAAAAGATATCACATTATTAAGATATTCACCATACGTCGGTGCTCTGTTGCTGATGACTACATCCCGTTCACTAGAAAAATGCCCTCCGCCCCACCGTCTTTCTTAAGAACTTTCCTGGCAGAAACTTTCACAATATTCCTTCTGTGGAGTATTTGAGATTACTCCCATTAATGCACACTGTTCGAGCAGAAAATAAAGCACATCCTCTTCTGCAAAATTCCAGCCTAATCTGCATGTGCACATGTGTAAGAAGGGAAGCTAATTTTACTGCATGCTTCATACATTTCACCTTCTACAAGGAAACTTCACACCAGTCAAGTCCTCACACAGCTGCACTCCCTTCACTTTTCTGTTACGGCTCATCTTTGATCCCATTGTAAAAGAGGAGGAGGGGTAAAGAAGTCAACGCTGTTCCCTTCCAGGTAAGAGCCTCTTTTTAAATCGAGTCACTGTGTTTACCTCAGCCAGCTCTGCCACCCAGACTCCCTCGGGGCAATAGACAATAGGGTCAAACTTCAGTTACTAAGCACCTGTACACTTGTGCAAGATAGAGAGCTTCAAACACTGTCTCTGTGAGTTTAGACCCCCCTCTGACCTCTCAGCAGCAGTTATAGGAAGGATGGGGCGTGGCGCCAGCTGCATGCTGGCTAAATGAACACTCCCTGATCGAGCATCCGCTAGCCCGGCTTCCGTGCTGAAGCCTCGCTGCACTTTAATATACCCATCAACCACAAAAGCTTACAAGCAGACTCGAGTCACTTCATTCTCCACCAAATGCTCAACATGGCTTATTATTTTCTCCACCCTGCGGCTGCAACAGATTCAGCTTTTCTCCAACAAGCCTCTGTCTTTGCATTGAGGTGTGGAGAAGACATTATTTGTTCTGGTGGTTAACTGTTATCAGTGGGATTGATCACTGTGGGCTGGAATTGGTGTTGGATGGTGTGGGGAGCAATGACAGGAAGGAAGAATGTACTGGAGGGCCTTATCTGGGAGCGCCAGGCTGCTGTGACAGGAAGTGGAATGTCAGGAGGGGAGAGAGGAACTGGGCTAGGAAGTAATGCACAAACACACACAAGTAGGGCAACATGCGCAAATACACACATCTAAGCAGGCGTGCATGAAAGCGCACAGTCGTTCCTGACTAATAGGCAATGACAGTGAGACAGACAGCATCCATCTTTCTTCTGACTGTGATTTTCAGTATATTTTCTCTATCTTGCAGTTTTTTTCTTCCCACTCTTCCTGCCGAGTTCCTCGTGTCGTTATCAGCAGGTTTTAAATTGAATGGGGGAGCAAATAAGAAAACAGAAGCAATGTAGTGCTCAAGGTCTAGTGAATATCAAAGCATGGGATGGATTTGCTCACAACAGCAGTTGAAACTGTGAGCACAGGTCAAGCAGGCAAGATTAATTCGGAAAATATGGGAATTTCTCCTCTCACTTTACACTAGATGTCCTTTCTGACACAACCAACAAGGGACTCAACCCAGCAGGGGTCTTCTGCTTGTTAGTCAAACATGTAAACCACGACACTATGGAGCCGCTTGCCCTCAAATAAAAATCAAAAAACAAACTAAAATTTGCAAAACTCACACAGCCCAACAGTCCACTCACAGCTGTCCACTGTGGGTCCCCATGAGCATGATTGCTGGGATCGTGTTGCTATACTAATCTATACTAATGCATCAAATTTTATCAGCCTACCATCCTGGCATTTTGTGAGGTACACTGTGGTGAAACAAAATGAATAAATATGTTAATTAATAAACATTTAATCAGCTTTAATGGATGAAAGAATCCACCTACAGCACACAGGATCTGACAGTGTAAAAAAATCACTATTTTCAGCTGGTTATTTTCTCAGCTTATAACGTCACTATTTGGTCCCATCACAGTGTAAATAAAGACCTAATGATGCAAAATTCTTTTGACTGGAGGTGGAAAGAATTCTTCCAGGTGATGGGCCTTTACTAACCGGTGCAGATCCTGATAGCTTTCACTATCAAAGTCAGTTCTAGAGCATTTTTTACAAATATCCATCCATCCATTCTCTTCTGCTTATCCGGGGCCGGGTCGCGGGGGGAAGTAGCCTAAGCAAGGAAGCCAAAGATTCCCTCTCTCCAGCCACCTCCACCAGCTCATCCGGAGGGACCCCAAGGTGTTCCCAGGCCAGCCGAGAGATATAATCTCTCCAGCGCGTCCTGGGTCTGCCCGGAACACCTCACGCAAGAGGCGCCCAGGAGGCATCCTAATCAGATGCCTGAGCCACCTCAACCGGCTCCTTTCGATGTGGAGGAGCAGCGGCTCTACTGGTCACACTCCTCACCCTATCTCTAAGGGAGAGGCCAGCCACCCTTGGGAGGAAACTCATTTCTGTTTTTTCGGTCACTACCCAAAGCTCGCCACCATAGGTCCATATTTTTACAAATAAGTTTAAGTCATAGAACAACAAACAATGACTTTCTGATTCTTGTCTTGTGCATCCTGTTATCTGCGTCCTTTAAAGAGCTCTGACACATGCGGTTCTTGCCTCAAGAAGAGCTTCTCTAAATCCGGTCCGATCTTAATCCAGGTTATTTGGCTGCGAGGGATACTGTACACTGGGAGCTTTCACAGCGGCCATGACATAAAGCTGGAAACACACACACACACACACACATAAACACACACACACCTCTTGCTGACACCCCAGCATTTGTTGACATTTGTGCCTGTGTGCTGGGCTGTCACTTGCTGTGTGAAATAATGCATGCGCTCCAGAGCAGGGCCACTTTCTCCCTCTCATTCTCCCGAGTGGCCTGACAGTGAGGGCCAGCTTTGTCACAGCAACCAGCTCAACATTTTAAAACCCCTTCCTCGCCCCAAACCTGAAGCCACCACTCTGAAGACAGGACCAGTTAATGGACCCACTGGGTCCTCAAGCATCATTCCCATACTCCAGTGGAATAAAGTACAGAGGGAATGAAAGAGAGAGAGCAAGACAGGCAGAGGGTTAAAGTAGACGCCACAACAGCAATCTGTGAATACACTGCAATTTGTGCTGACAGAGCAGGAACAACAATGATGCCTGACAGCACCATGTGATGAAAATAACAACCGCCATGCATAATGCAAAACACTCTTCTTCCAAGGAACCAAGCACTCTGGACTCAACAGGATGTCGCTGTCCCTTCTAAAAAAGCCATTCAACGTTCAGATGCTTCGCAGTCTGTGCAGCTCCTCTCACATCATCCAGAACCACTGCAGCCCTGCTGGGAGGAGGGCTTTTAATTATGCGATGAGTGGAGGTGATAGCGATATCCTGCTCTAGACTCTCAGTCAGTTGTTTGCACTTGATCTGCCCGGCGGGTCCCGAGTGTGGCGGGCATGACTTTGCTGTTGAATAAACAAATCGCCAATGAAGACAAACAGGATGTAGAGACAGAGCCAGACGACAAGACCCCGTGGTTTCAAAGTATACACTCTATCCATGCTTCAAGCAAATATGTTCATTTTATACCGTTAAAGAGTGTTCCTGTGTCCCAACCCTACACACAGTTCTTTGGTCTTACTGGGACGGGTTTCTGACGCACTCGGCTTTGTCTTTTGTCTGTTTTTCATTCTGTTTTTTATCTGATTTTGCATCTATGGACTAACAGAACTTTTATAATTATCAACACGTCCTCCACCAGCTCCCCTGTACAAACACACTTATATTGGATTGTGCCAGTGTGGGAATATTTAAGGAATATTTCCAGTAGTGTAAACGCATGCGAAGCAGGACAACTGTGGAAAGACATTGTGGATGGAGGCCAACAGTGCCTTGCAACACTTTCTTCACCCACTTAGAAATGTTCCAAAGCTGAGAGATTTCATCTGAATGTCTCCTGCAACTGCACATCCATCACATACAGTATGAGCAGTGATTAAGTTACTGGCATGCTCTTATAAAACAACTACACACAAGCCCCGTGGTGAAGAGTGTGTATCGTGATGTGTGCAAAGATGTGAAGAGGTCTGCAGCCTGTTAGCGACTCCAGCACTGGGGCTTGAAACAAATGCGCTGGGTTCAGGTGAACGGACTGTAATTCAAACGGACACAAGGCAGCCGTGACTCTGGGGACTAAAGCAGAGCATAAAGACCAAGGTGCTACTGCTGGCTGGAAATGAACTCTTATGTAAGGAACTTGCACACTACACATATCTTTGAGATATTAATAAGTCATAAGTCTGATGGTTATCTCTCTTTTGCACCCCTCTGTCCTCATTTACACACAAGCAGCAGCTGGAGCAAGCAGGTGGCAGTTTTCTCCCCCATAGTCTATAAACCTAATAAAGCTAGTACAGTGTACCAGAGGTGTGTGTGTGTGTGTGTGTGTGTGTATAAAACACTCTGGTGGAAGCTGCCATGAGCCTGCATGCATGTGTGTACAGCGTGTCATTGCTGATTACACCGGGTACAGAAGACTCACTGGACTGTTTCTGCCTTCATGGGTGCCTGACCTACCTGCTCTGATCAGGTTTCATTGGGGCTGGACTGCTCACAGGACTGGAACTACTCGCTTTTGTTTAGGTCTTCACTGGATGGTAATTTCTGCTGTCTCTGAGCCTTTACAGCTCAGTGGTCAGGGAAAGGCTTTCTGAGGAGAATTTCCTACATGCATTCTCAAATAGAGTAAAATAAATAAACTTTAATTTGTCCTGGAAAAAAACTATTTCATCACCTTAACAGATGGGATCACTCTCTCACTCTGCCTCCTGAGGCTGGTAAAGTAAGAGTAAAGCCAATAAGGTCATCGTCATATTAGTTAGCTCATTTTCACCCACATGAAAGCGGTCACTGAGTCCTTTTGCCCTCATGACAACATTGTATTGTTTGTAACCAGGCTACTCAGTGCAGGGACAAGAGGACTCAAGCAGTGCCAGCAATAATTTCATTATTACTCCTCTTCTGATTCACTAGATAACTTGTGTGATGCTTCATGGGATGGTGGCCTAGAGGAGGAGAAGAGGTTTTAGGACTGGTGCAAATCCCCTGACTGGCAAGTACTGGAAAAACTGCATTTCTGTCCTTGGAACCATCAGTAAAAAGCTTCAGTGGACCCCCCAGACCGACATGGGCTTGAGATGGTGAGGGTGAAGTGCTGCCACCTGTCTCCACTCTCATTAACACCAGTGTGGGCCACTGACCCCCCACTTGGTCCTCTGGTGCTTTCTAGCTGCCCCCTGCTCTGCATGAGTGTGTGCACCAGCTACTGTGAGTGTGATGGGTTAAATGCAGAGACTGAATTTCACTGCATGTGTGTGTGTGTGTGTATGTGACAATAAAGCTGTTCTGCTCAATAGCAGAAAACACCCATTTTATACTCCTTTCGCATTTAGCGCTTAGCTATTTTTAAATGTAAAACAACAAATTGATCTTGAGAACTGTGGATTCATTAAATCTAAATAAACCAAGTAGCAACTAGTTTGAAATATTTTGTAGGTTTTCATACAGGTTTCTAATGGAAAAAAAGGATTTTGGCTGACAAAATGTGCCGGCACACATACAATCCCACGTCCATGGCTTTATATGTGCGCTATATGGTTAAAACATACGTATGTTTTTACTGACACCATAAACGATGTCACCCAGTTGCATATCACACACACACACACACACACACACACACACACACACACACACACACACTCACACACACACAGTGCTGTCTGGTCAAGTACTTTGGCTTTACCCGCCTCTCAGATTAAAGCTACCAGGCTAATTTGCTGCTATGTCACAATTCCTACATAATCCGGCTCTAATCCTCACTGACTCGATTAAACCAGCAAATCTCCTGCTCAGTATCTGGCTCTATCTGCTGCACTCTTCATCTGTGCTCGTTCTCTCCTTCACTTTCTCACTTCTCTCTCGTTCCACGCCCTGCCCTCCACCTCTCGACTCCAAACCAAATCTTCCTTATCTCTCTTTGCCTCATCTACCTACTTCTCATCCAGCCACTTGCTCGCTTTTTCTCCGCCACCTTTTCTAAAACTCTCGTTCCGTCTCAGCATCAAGATGCTCCTGCCACATCTTTCTTCTGGCTCAGGTAAAATGTGAATCATGTTTCTGCCAAGACAGCTCAACCACCTGGAGGTCACCTCCAGAAGTGCTTAAGATCCGCTTGGCAAACTAATTCCAAAAGTCCTAATGAATCCCAGCTGTTCAGAATTAAAGTCTTATTTCGTTAAGGCATGTTCACACACACACACACACACACACACACACACACACACACACACACACACACACACACACACAGTGTTTTATCAAAATGTCAGTGTTTATTGCTATATTAAAATAACTGTTTAAAACGAAGCATTATTTGTACCAAATTTATGAATTTGTAACCTGATTAATTACTGATTAATTTCTTTTTAGACCTAAATCCACCAAACCTGCATCACAGCATTGTCATATCAACAATTATTTATTTTGCAACTTCATAAACAATGTTTGCATTCATGGCCTCAACTGATATATGCTATAAATCTTCGCTCACACAAAAGACTCGGACTAATTCCAGAGAGAACACTGAAATCAGACATCAGCTGTCAAAACTACTTAGAGCATCCTCTGGGAAGAAGTGAGTGGATGGCCAAAAACAGATTACGGAGGCCACCACATCCACTGCCAGAGATCATCCCTGACCATCTCCCTCCTGATATGAACGCTGGATGACAGGAGTCCCATATTTATGTTTCATTATTACAACGAAACCATCTCCATGATGACTGAATAAGACATTTAAAAGCTCTGGAAATACATGATTTCAACAAAGTACTTACCTACACTGCTGAGGTACTTGTACTTTAGTATTTCCATTTGATACTTCTAATTCATATTTCAGCTGACTAATACCAGTACCACCAACCCTTTAAACCCTTTCTGACTTCACCTCAGCCAGCATACGTCACATCCTGTCACTTGTCAATCTTTTGGCCACACCCAGGAGTCTCTGTAACTCCACCCTCCACCGAACCAACCCACAGCTGTAACCCACAGTTACCACCAATTCAGGAGGTCCATGAAGCCAGATGACACACATCGATTTGTTAAACTACAGGAATGTCTTAAAGACCTGGAATGTTCTTGTACTCGGCCCCACAAATCTTGGAAACATGGTGTCTAACCTGATACTTACTCTGGATGGCATTACCTCAGCCTCCAGTAACACTGTGAGAAATCTTGGAGTCATTTTTGAGCCGGATATGTCCTTCAGATTAGATTAGATTAGATTAGATTAGATTGAACTTTTTTTTCAATGCACATATTAAACAAATATGTGAGACTCCTTTTTTGCATTTACGCAATATTTCCAAAATTAGAAACATCCTTTCTCCAAGTGATGCTGAAAAGCTATTTCATGCATTTATTGCTTCTAGCCTGGACTTCAGGGTTTTGATGGGGGCGGGGCCACAGAGAGCCACACAGGTACAGGGACAATATGCAAACTCCATACAGAAAGGCCCCAGCTCACCACTGGCTTCGACCCCACGACCCTGTTATTGTGAGGAGGCACTCTTAACCAACACACCACAATGCAGCACATTGTTTGTGAAGAAACAAAAACAAACAAAAAAACCCACAAACACAGAGATTATGGATTGTTTCCACATTGGAAATCAGGGAGTTCACTGAAAAAACATTTGAAGGTTTGCAGAAATGTTTCTCTAAAAAAACATGTTAAATGAATCACACACACACATTTTCAGCATCAACTATTTACATAACCCATTCATCAAACACTGGGGAGAAGATAAACGAGCCCTCCATTAGTGATAACAATCAAAGATCCAGAGTCTGTGTGTGTGAGTGTTCGAGTTTGTGTCTGCACACTGTGAAGGTCTTCGGTACATCAGAAAAAAAACGGGCTCCATTCTTATCAAACGTTCTGCACGTTGCTTGGACTGTACAAGCTGCATAATTCCCCTTCTAAACTCTGCAGGAAAAACATAAACACAAGTTTGATGAAGGGCAGTCTAATCACCATCTATCCTGATGAAAGCAGCAGACATTCCTTCATTATTTTAATCTGCAACGTCATATCTGTGGGGAGCTGCATGTTTATGTCGGTCCTCTCCAAATCAGCTGCATCATCTTTGGTTTGTGATCTTTGAACTGTTGCGATGCCAGCTGTAAAAGAAGAAAATGACCTTTTATAGGGCCGCAGCACTGTTGGACTTGTGTTTTCATACTTTTTTTGTATATCGCTTTGACATGCAGACAATCACAGCTGCGAATGACGTGAAGAAAATGGGAAAACGGTTTATTGACAAGCTGTGTCCTGTTCGCTCACATGGCTCCGAATGACCAAGGAAAGTGCTACAGCCAGCAAATGATAGAAAGTTGAAAAAAGGGAGTAAAAGAGGGAAAGGGAAGCAAAGAAAGGGAAAAAAAAAACTGTGGTTGGCACTTGACAGCTTGGGCCTATTTTTAACACAGGGAAGAGGTAAAAGACGGATGAGCGACAGGTTTTGGTGGTTAAGGGGAGTTCTGATCATTTCTCCTGTGCCTTGCTGTGTGATGTCTTGCTCACTGACAGGTAGTGTCAGGAGGGGGAGATGAGACAGAAGCTCGTATTCCTCTGTGGGTTCCATATGCGTGCCAAAGCTGTTATTAAATGGAATCTGTAAAGTTATTCTCAAGATGATTGTGATCGTGGCGCACAGGGAGCGGCGGGGTGGGTGGGGGGGGGTGGGTATAGCTCGAGCGAGCGATTACGGATCAGACGAGACTTGCCTTTCGTCCTCCCAGAGGGTGTGTGTTAAAGTGAGTGAGCGTCGATGGAGGGGGTGGGGATATATGGATCTGCCATCACAATTAAACTGTCCCCATCCAGGGAACTGGCAGGAATGCCACGGAAACCGAGAGTGGGTGTCCGACAATATCGAAGGAAAATGAAGACGGCAGCGCAGGGTCAAAATAACATGTTGCTTCCAAATGAAGGTTTTCATTTCACATGACAGTGTGATGAAGATGATTAATAAAGCCATTGTATGTGCACAGACTATATATAGTGTAAGTGGATGACATCATCCTTACCAAACCAAACCAAAATGCTTCTTTCCTTCACTGGGTCAACTCAACATTACTGCAAACTCAGTTCAGTTCAATTTTGCTTAGCGTCAGCTCATAAAGCCAGTCGACTCAAGGTGCCTTATAGAGCAACATTAGAGAGAATCCCAACAATCCGAAGATTATAGGCAGTGCTTAGCAAGAGTGAAGAGGAAGAACTCCCATTTAACAGAAAGAGAGCAAACTTAGAGAGGGACAGGTGTGGGGTCGAAGGAAAAGAGAAGACAGAAAAGAAGACCAACAACAACAGACGAGACAGAACAAAAACTACAGCAGAGAGAAGACAAAGAGCTAATAACAAGTCAGGACAAGTGCTCATCGCATCATGGCAGGTCCCCCAATACGCAGAGCCTAAGAGATGCTTAACTAAGGCAATTATTTCATGATCATTAAACTCAGGGATGGTTCATGTGACTCATGGTTCAGGGTATGATTAAATTATAAGCGTTATCAAAAAGTTTGAAGCCCAGTCTATCCGGTTCCACAGGAACTCTCGGAACCATATACAGAAAGATAGCAGCAGGAGGTCAATTGCCAACCTAATGTAGAATCCCAAATGCTTCAGGACACCAATGCATACATCCACACAATCATCCACACACACACACACAATCCTCCCATTGATAATATCTGCACAAAAAGTGAGCACTTTGCCTAATTACTCTAATGTCTGAAGTTAATGGACTCCCGCGGATGGCTGGCCTCAGGAAATCAGTGAACATAATGACCAGTCACTAATGAATGCTCCAAACATCAATGATACTCAGCTGAAAGG
>VUQJ01029122.1:9374-25790 GCA_015108635.1 Andinoacara biseriatus | reverse complement strand
CATATCTACAGGCTGATCAGTGCACTGGTCTCCAAGGATTCTTGGTCTTCCACTCCTTTGGTGGAGGGACTGGTTCTGGTTTCACCTCCCTCCTGATGGAGAGACTCTCTGTTGACTTTGGCAAAAAATCAAAGCTTGAGTTTGCTATCTACCCAGCCCCCCAGGTTTCCACAGCAGTGGTGGAGCCTTACAACTCCATCCTGACCACCCACACCACTTTGGAGCACTCTGACTGTGCCTTCATGGTGGACAATGAGGCTATCTATGACATCTGCCGTAGGAACCTTGACATCGAAAGACCCACCTACACCAACCTTAACAGGCTCATTGGGCAGATTGTGTCCTCAATCACAGCCTCACTTCGCTTCGATGGAGCCCTGAATGTTGACCTGACAGAGTTCCAGACCAACTTGGTGCCCTACCCTCGTATCCACTTCCCTCTGGCCACCTATGCCCCGGTCATCTCCGCTGAGAAAGCCTACCATGAGCAGCTGTCTGTGGCTGACATCACCAACACCTGCTTTGAGCCAGCTAATCAGATGGTGAAGTGTGATCCCCGTCATGGCAAATACATGGCGTGCTGTTTGCTGTATCGTGGCGATGTGGTGCCCAAAGATGTCAACTCTGCTATTGCTGCCATCAAAACCAAACGCACCATCCAGTTTGTGGACTGGTGCCCCACAGGCTTCAAGGTGGGCATCAACTACCAACCTCCAACTGTGGTTCCCGGTGGAGACCTGGCCAAGGTGCAGAGGGCTGTGTGTATGCTGAGCAACACCACAGCCATCGCTGAGGCCTGGGCCCGACTCGACCACAAGTTTGACCTGATGTACGCCAAGAGAGCCTTTGTTCACTGGTATGTTGGGGAGGGCATGGAGGAAGGAGAGTTCTCAGAGGCCAGAGAAGATATGGCTGCTCTGGAGAAGGATTATGAAGAGGTGGGCACTGACAGCGTGGGAGACGAAGATGAAGAGGGAGAAGAGTATTGAAAGATCAAATATCATCACGCATTCCAAAAGTTATGAACATAACACATTCCCACCAAAATCCATATATGTGGTGATATGTCAATATTATCAATAAAAGCTCTCATGAACATTTGATATGAAGTTGTGAACATTCTTGATCTCATTTAGAATAGCCTGGTTGTTTAATATATTACTGTAGTATATAGTGCCCAAATTGCAAAAGGGAAACGCCTTTCAAGGTTTAGGCTTTCAGAGTGGAAACTGATAAAATTTTATCAGCATTATGGTGAGAAGTAGTAGTGGCTGCTCTGCATAAAATCTTTAACCTAATCTTTGGGAAAAAACAGTATCCAAAGAAGATTTGAAAATGGAGTATTTTCCACACCATACAATTTATTACAGACTAATATATAGTGTATACTTTTCTTTATTGACATTACTATACACAGTGTCTCCAGGTTTTTCATGTTTCTGGGCAGCTCCACTTTTACAAAGGAAATTTCAGCCCCTCTGTCTTCAATAATTTCCTGCCTTTCTTCATGCGGGTGGCGCAGGAGGCCTTTCCAGTTAGCTGGGCTTGCCTGCTTCCTGCAGTTCTACTTTATGCCAGCAGATGGAAACAAAAAATCGAAGTTGGTGTAGTTATGCCTCTAGTTGAAACGCAACAATCGTCTGCGGCCCATTCAAACCATTATTCGCTACTGTGAGCAACGTAATGGCCTCATATTGGACAAAATTAATGTAATTTATTTTCATAAACCAGCTGATTTGGTGTGAAGGTGGTCCTACCTCAGTTCAGTGCCAAAGAATAACCTGTCCTCATACACATATGGTAGTCAAAATCACTGGCAGTCACCCATGAAAAATAAATCAGATGAAGGAAGAATACGTTACAAATGACACACAATTTTAACGCATTTGATCTATTGTAGTGGTTCTGTTTAATTATTTTAAATGTCAGTAATAAATCCTAAATGTTTCATAAAACTTTTTAGCCCATGCACAAAATTAAAACCTTTTTATTTTTTCCCCCCTAAAATTTGTCAATAACTTTGGCGGCCTGCTGCTCTTTACTGAGTTATACTATTTGTAAAACCGCCCAAGAGGTTCAATTGCAGATCGCTAACCAGTGCACATAACTCTGGCATTACATGATACCCTCATTGTGTGATTTAGATCACTGACTCCACTGATGAGTCACACGGTAAACTAGAAACTTAATTTCTGATAGCTTTCCTGTAAGATAAAAGGTTTACTCTATATGCAACAAAATGTCAGAATTTCATCATTATGAGCCATTATTATTGGAATATAATAATTTAAAAAAATTTTTTTTTTACATGGTGCTATCAGAGAAAATATATTTTATCGGGTGTCTTCAATATATAACAATGAATCATATGTGGTTTTATTTTTATTATTACATTTTTCATTGTCTATAGCTGTGATATTAATCCAGTGCAGTAAAAAGTATAACATTATCGCAAAATAGGTTTGTTCAAGACGTAAAAACGGGACTTTACACTAAAATACTAATTTCATCGGCTCCTTTCACCCCTGCAGCTACACGCGAACGACTGTGGAATTAATTATTTTGTAATATCTGTGATGATTTGGTGACCAATATATTTTTTAAATACTTTTTAGTTTATATTATACGTTTGTAGACATCTGTGTTTAGAAGTTAAACCATTATCGCGGAGCAACAGGCACCGCTGAGGCACGCAGGGCGGGTCCGGTGACGTTTCTAAACACTGGCATGTTCTAGACGCTCTATTTTTTTCTACGCGCTCTCGGTGACGAAGCGTGTGCGGCTTAGAGCGGCACTCAGGAGAAACACGCCTGACTGTGCGCCGCGTAGCTCCGCAGGGACTTCGGAGTAGATCCTAACGGTACGTTACAGTTACAGTGTCTTGTTGGAAAATATTTGCGGTGGAGAAACAGGCCAAAAGGAGGGGAGGTGGCTGTGCGGCTGTGAACGAAGAAGAAGAAGAAGGGGGAGCGTATTCCAGAAGGACCGCTATCACAACAAATTCATTGTCGCTCAAAACTGGTGGACAGACGGCTTAACTGCTCGCTCATTAGGCCGAAACACTCCTACGGTAGGTCCACTGCTGTGGTTAGGATAACAGTTCAGTGGCAAATAATAAAGTTATGCCTACCCATAGCCAAATAGGTGTTGCAGTCTGATGTCCAACTTTACCATAATAGGAGATGTGTTACCGAAATTCCAAATGATGTTAATTGTGCCCCTAATGTCAATACTCGAATAGCGCAGCACCTGTGCCTCCAAGTTCATCTGTCCCTGTATTTAAGCGTCTATAAGGCCCAGAGTCATGTCAGCACTGCAGCAGTTGACAGATGCCTTTGCGCTAGAAATAACGTAGTAATGAGGCTTGTATGAGTGCATTGCTTTTCGTGAAGGGGCTTTTCGTGAAGTTAAGTTTAGTTGTTTCACGTCAGTTTGGAAGCGCACCCCCAGCCCTGAAACTGTTACAAATGAGACTGGCATGTTGGTTAGCATGTGTCTATAGTTATTATGGAACGACTGATTGCTAAACGGTCTTGTATTATAGGACAACAGGCTTGATGCGTTTATAACATGTTGACGTTAATTTATAATTCAGTGAAGTGTGCTGATTAACTTTTTATTTACCTTTTTGACACTCTTCTCACTCAATATATTTGTTGTGGTAACTGTAAAATTGTAATTATAAAAGGACCCAAAGAGGAAAAGGTTTAGACTAGTTAACAGAATGTAATGAATTTGGGTGAAAAATGTCCACGGATGGTTTTAATAATTGTTTAACACATCATGCATTTTGACTACTAACTCTAGTCAAAAAGCATGATGAGTCATCCTTAAAACTAATTCGTAAGTAATGCAGCTTTAAAGAGCAACTCTTAATTTCAATCTAGTTTAACTCATGAGTCATACATTAATGCAGATAATGGACAATTTGATTAGTCCCGAACTTCATAATTTTAAGTCAACTTTAAGAGCATATTTAAAAAATTTCAAATCATTTTATTTATTTCCTCATGTATATTTTAGAATTAATTTGATGTTCACAAAAGATCAGTTGAGATTATATTCCTTTGCAGGAATAAAAAAAAAAAAGGAGATGAAACTCAATTAATCTCCGCTACACTGGTGTTACAAGTTCTCCTGGCTTGAGCATGGGTTTGCCTATCCTGTAATTTAAAATATATCCTTTAATATTCAGACACTTGGACAGTTTATGTTGCATCTCAACAAACTTGTCTACAAATAAATAAAAATTGGGCATTTTTAAAAATTGTTTGTGGATGCTGGGGTATACCATAGATACTAGGACTAAATTTAAAAATGCAAACACACTATTTATTTTTCTTACCCAAATGGAAACTGTATTTTCATTTCAGCGTGGTGTTTTGAGGAGTGACAGGAGGTGACATGGTGGACTACTATACCGTCTTGGGAGTGTCCAAAACAGCCTCTCAGGATGACATTAAGAAGGCGTGAGTATCCTCATACTATTTGAAGTATCAGGAATGATAGTCATATGTAACGAAAAGTTCACTTGAGTAGAAAATATTATTTATGAAGATATATCTGAAGTGTAAAAACCTACTTTAAATAACAAGCTTATGTAAGCACTGAAAAACTGACGCCACTGCCAAGTGGCAGTTTTGTATGTTTATTTTTAAGAGTTTATGAACTTTAAACAGCCTGTGAATTTCAGTCCAAAACGTTTGCTCTTAAGCGCCAAGACACACTGTCATATTATGCAATGTCACTAAATCATCTTAAACCCATAAATAGAGGTCTGCAAACTCCTGGTATGAAAAGTACAAATCTCTCAAAGTATTACTTTCCCACAGTGTAGTTTTTTTCCTTTCAGGCCTTCATTGTGTCAAGTGTTGCACATATTACATTTGTTTGGTTGTGTATATATACATGTCAGTGTTTGTTTCTGTTTTTGTTTTTTTAGGTACAGGAAATTGGCCTTGAAATGGCATCCTGACAAAAACCCAGACAACAAGGAGGAAGCAGAGAAAAAGTTCAAAGAACTCGCCGAAGCCTATGAAGTCCTGTCAGACAGTAGGTCCTGATCGACGACAGCTGATCCAATATATATACTGTATACTGGACATGTGCATGTGTTGGGGGAAGGCGTATATTGATGTGTCTGCGTACTTTTTTCCTTTTTGACAGAGAGCAAACGTGATGCATATGACAGATATGGAAATGACAGAGTGCGACAACCAGGTAAAAACAAAACAAAATACACAAAAAACTGCCTGATATATTATTGCATCTATTATAGTAATAATTAGCAACTGAAACATCTTCTAGTGGCTGTATTTTAGCAAAAACTCTGTATTTTAGTAATTGTCTTACTACAGCGTCTTCCTACTTGCTACTTTTCCTTTGCATTTATTCTTATTTTACTTTTTCCTTCACACTCTCCTGACCATGACATGTTCATTTCTCAGGTTCCTCCAGTTCAGACTTTTCAGATTTCCCAGGATTTACCTTCACATTCCGCAGCCCAGATGAGGTGTTCAGAGAGTTCTTTGGTGGACAGGATCCCTTTGCCAGCTTCTTCGGTAAGTCAAAGAGATAGTGGGGTGGGGTTCATCTGGTATTAGCATTAATACAGGAACTAACACTTATATATTGTATATTTTTTCAGCCTATGGGTAATTTATAGGGAGAATAATATGATCGTAGTAGCTTGTCTTGTCAGGATATGCGGAAGGGGATGGATAGTTTGTCTTAGGTCTGCTTTAACTGCATCATCATCCTTGTTGCATGTCACACATTGTTTACTGTTGCATTTATATGTGCTGAAATGTCTTTTTTTCTTATTCAGATGACTTCTCATTTGGAGGCACATCCTCTCATCTCGGCCCCGGGCGATTCTTCTCTTTTCCTTCAGCAGGCGGTAAAGAGTGAAATATTATAAGTGTACTGTTGAATCTGTTCCAGTTTTTGAATTTGTAGGCATATGAAATCAAAATTTTAGATTTAGATTTGTCTGACTAGCCACTACATTTAAATTTTGTTTATGTTCTAATGACATAAGTCTGCTCAACATAAAAAAGTTAATAGCAGCAGTTAAGTGGAGTATCTCCAATAGGTTAATCTCTTTTTTTAAGTGCTAAATTTATATTTATCTCCATGTAAGCGTAGTAATACTCATGCAAAAATCTGCACTGTCTGAATGAATTACACTTACTGGGAAAATTTAACAAACCTTTACAGAAGACTTTCTCATGTAGTTTTTCTTTCACAGTTTTCCTTTACTGGAATATTACTGCAATTCTACCCACTTAAATTTGTGTTAAGGCAGTTCAATGCTTGCCAGTGATGCCACACAGCATGCTCTTGCTCAGCACAAGGAGAACTTTGGATGTTCTCGTGGTGTTGAGAGATTAATGCCAAATTAATGCTATTTGACATTCTTAATTTCAAGAGTTTCACTTAGTTAAAAAAAAAGCTTTAAAAGAAATAGTATCAGGAGATGGTAAAGATACATTTAAAACTAATACAGTTGTCCTTTCTCTTTGATTGTTTGCATTTCTACAGTTGAATTCAGCTCTTTCTCCAGTAACTTGGGTGGTCTGGATGGGATGGACAGCATGGGTGGAGGGATGGGCAACTTCAGATCAGTTTCTACCTCCACTCGCATCATAAATGGAAAACGCACCACCACCAAGAAGTATGTAATCTCTTCACAAATAAGTAATGTAGCCAAGGAAGAACATTATTAATTAAGTGTATTGTTTTTCAAAGCAAAAAGTGAGGAATTAAAGATTATATTAAACTTAGCATCGGTGAACGGTTTCACATTCCAGTGTTTTAGAATGTGACTAATTACTCATTTGAAGAGCATCAATGATTTCTATTGCTTTACCTACCTTACCTAGTGATGCATTTTGCATTCTGAAATTTAATTACATTTCTATAGCAACAGTACAGCTGTAGAGCAGTCATATGTGTGTACCTGAATTTTGTGTGTCTACAAACCAACACTGGTAAAAGAAAAATTCACATGAATATTTAATCAGTTCATTGACGTTATCATACAGAGTGACTTTTTAAAAAAGTAGAGTATGGCTTCTAATTACTCGAATTTTAATCTTGATCAAGATTTTGGCTTCCTACAATTAAATGAAATCGATCAACTGATATTGAAAAGGCATGCTCTGCCAACAGAGAGCAAAGTGAAAGCAAATCAAGCGCTCCCTAAATCACCACCTGACGGTGTGTCCGCATGTGCCACTCACAGCTGTTTCCTGCACCATACAGCGTGAAGTTTCCTAAATGGACTTGACTGCAGTGAGAGATACTGTCTATGAGAGATACAGACAGACTGTCAGAACAAAAATTAAATGTCTGACACAGCAGAAGGTGCTTGTCCTCAGAAGCAGATCCTCATCCACTGTTTGGAAATACTTAGACTTTAGGGCAATTTTTTTTAACCAAGAACAAATAACACCAAAGAGTGCTGTAAAGTTGTCTGTACTGCAAAATACTACAACTAACCACCTGAAAATGCAATACACACTGCAGCATGAAGAATATATGAAGGCCCAGAAAAATAATCTAGTGTTTGATAAACATCAATTTAGACGTCCATAAAAGTGAGCCTACATAGCGCATCAACATATGTGCCAAATACACATCATGAGTATTGAAGACTTCAGGAAACTGGTTGGCACACTGGACAACAGATATGCCATCCCTTCACACATTATTTTTTTCTAAGTGGCAAAACCTGCACTCTATGCAAAATGCTGCAGGGGAAATGAAGAGGGATCTCAGATCAGCTGTTATGTACTGCTTCAGGTTTAATTCACAAACATCATGCAAGTACAATGAACAAAGTGAAAGACTATATATTTTGCTTCTAGAGGATGCACGTAAGTCAGGTGAACAAACACCCTGTTTATATGCAAGGACTAATTAACAGGAATATAGCACAATGTGAAAGTGAAAGCAGTGACCTGTTTTTTTATTTATTTTTATTTTTTTGTGAAAGATGCACTGGATTTAGGCGAGTAAGGAGGACCGGTTGTATTTTGATACAAAGTTGTACATTAGCAGGCATATCCCACAACATGGAACATGTGAAAGCAGTGTTGTGTTTATGTGACAGTTCAATAAAAGCATTTTTGTCACTAAAATCAGTGAATAATTGTGATCTCAATGTTGATCAAAATAATTTTGTCCATAACCTCGGAGCCCTAAGACTGAGTATGCACATACACAAACAGAGACACTAAGAATGATGGTGGCTTTTAAATGCTACCACTTACGTTTGTATTTGTCTTTCCTACAGGATAAAGGAGAATGGGCAGGAAAGAATAGAGATTGAGGAGGATGGGGTGTTAAAGAGTGTTCTAATTAATGGTAAGACAGTCCACACTGAATGAATGATTTGAGGATAAACAAACTTTAGAGCTTATTTACTTAAACCTGAATTTACCACTTTTGTTAACATGCCAACATTTTCGAATACAACAACAATTTTGTCAACAATTCAGAGCTACATTTGCCCATGCACAATATGTGACTCATATTTCGCTTAGTTATTTATTTCTCTTTGTGTGTAATGTTTTTGCTTTGTGTTGATTGTGCACTCAGGCACCTGTGTTGTTTTTGTTTTGTTCCCAGGTGTGGAAGATGAAATGGCGCTCGCTCTGGAGCTGAGCCGACGAGAGGAACAGGCCACCCAGAAGCCACGACTCCAGAACAGAACCGCTGAGTCAGACAGACCCCGCCTGAGCCCGTACACTTCACCTACACATCGTTCATTTAGCTCTGCCCCATGCTACCACTACGGGGTTGCAGGAGGCAGTGAGGATGATGAGGAAGATGAAGACCTGCAGATGGCTTTGGCATGCAGCCTGTCAGAAATGGAAGCCCAGCAGAGAGCTGCTGCTAACGACTACATATCAGGTGCTCGGGGTGGGGGCAGAGCTGTGAGTCACAAAACTAGTGTCCATTTAGGTGGTGGGATCACAGATGTAACTAGTAGGGAGGAGGTTGTTGCAGGGCAGAAACATAAAGAGAACCAGTTTAAATTGGCGTCAGTGCCTGGAGATGGATGCGAAAGTGTGGGGAAGGGAACTGTGGAGCCGCACTTCTCTCCTGCGTCATCCACAACTGCGAGCACTACACCGCTAAGCCAGTGCAGTGAGGAAAAGTCTAAACCTGTGTTAAAAAGTGATTGCAGTGTGAAAAAGAAAAAGAAGTGTGGGTGTGTTCTCGCTTAATGAAGTCTCTTTGTGGGTTTACTTTCTTTGGGATGCCTTATTATACTGACCTCAGTGTTTTGCCTTCAGCCAACTCTAATGTAATGTGAATTGCGCAGATCTGTATTTGAGACAGTGCCTATATCGATGACAAGGCTTCACATTCCTCAGAAGGAACAAACAGGATTGGTGGTTATGTTTCCACATTATTGCAGGTGTTTAAATTGTTTGGCTTCATGGATGCAAGCTGGTGCAGAGGATTTCTTAGGAATGTGAATTTGCCAGATATTTGCATAGATGGAAAAATTCGAATTAAGTGTTGATTTAGATCTGCTGTTCAAATGCCAACAATAGGGTGTTTTGTTAGGACAGGTTTAAATTTTAAACCTCGGGAAGAGATTGTTAGAAATTGAGATCATTTTGGCAGGTTCTGACTTTAAAACAAAGCTTGAAAGGGCTTTTTCAGGTTACAATTTGATTTTAGGTTTAAAGAAAGTTGTGTAAGTTTCTTCAGAGTTATGGGAGTGAAGGTCTAAATATGTGTGTGGGATGTTGGTTGTGTCTGCATGCCGTTCTATGTAGGTGTGTGTGTGTGTTTGAGTCAGCTGAGCTCTTGCCATAGAATTTTCTCATTCAGACTGTTTGGCACTGGGAATGTTGCAGAACTGTGCCACACTCATCTGGAAAAATGTCAAAGGTAGCCAACAGAACTTTCTGTGGTGTTTTTCCATGTTCACATATAAACTACTTTTGATTGAAGCCCAATGCTTATCAGTCAGCTAATTATACTTTCCGGAATATGTATGAAGCAATAAGTCGTTAGGTGAAGCACATGCTGACAGACTTTGAAAATACAACTACCTTGTTGTTGGAAAGTTGGAGTAGGAAAGAGCCCATGTGCCATTAAATCCAAATATATCATATGTTGGTCTTGCACTTTTACTACAAATAGCATTAAAATTTTACATTAAATTTTAGATTATAGTTTGGAGACAGCACTTTATAGTTAAAAGACAAATCACATTATCGAATGTGTTCAGTATTGTAACTGACACAGCTACAAATAATCATTGCTAAATCTTTGCACAATTTAACTGCTAACGTGTTTACTATGCTTACATTACTGATGCAAAAGTGCCAAGCTTTATAAACAAATGAAAACACTAAATCAGGTTTTGGATTTTTCCCGATGCTCCTGCAGTAGATGTGACTGAGAGTCTTGTTAAGTGCTTGGAAGAAGAAGAGCTTGAGAGTGATTGTGATGGTAATGTGTCACTTCTCTTGGATATTTTATTTATTGAGTCATATTACAGAATGAACAACAGATGAGTTTTCATTTGTTGAAGTGTTCCCTGAGAAAAATGTTAAAACTTAGTTGACTCTATTTGAGCTCCTTTGTGTGCAGAATTACAAATACTGTATTTCAGGGGTTCCTTCCCTCCAGCTGCACTTTTTTGCCTCCAGGCTTTTAACTTAAATACATTAAAAAAATGTGAATTATATATCTTAATATATGAAAAAGAAGGAAAGTAAATGGGACTAAAAAGCCTCAAACTCATCTTGTTAGTCAGTCAGTCCATGTCAGCTTCTGCTAAAGTTGAGTTTAATGTGTATTGTCACTGAAATAGTTGTTTATTGGCTGTGTGTCCTCATCTTTGCAGTGAAGCTGAGATTAATTAAAATATATTAGATAACTGTATACACACAAATGCATTTGTGTTTGCACACTCCGAGAAATCTAAAGAAAAGGGCAAACTGCTGGACTTCACAGCCACCAGAAAGTTATTCAGCCCATCTCCCAGAAGTGTAGGTGTTTTATATGAACATATAGAATGTGCTGGACTGCATGTTTGTGTACGTGAGACAGCGAAAGAAGTCACTAAAGGTAGTTTCTATGGAGCTCCTGGATAAAACCCAAATCTGTTTTTGCAGATCTTAAAGTGAAAATACTGCCAGTGTTGTTGGTGGAACCCTAACAAGTGCTTTAAATGTGGTTGTTGCTGGAGGACAGAGCTGAAAGTAACAGAAAGTCATGCTGGTGCCAAAACATGGAAATGTTAAACTAATTACCGATGCTAGGAATATGTAAAAAAAACCAAACCAAACAAACAAAAAATTACTCTTCAAAGACGTGCCTATCTCAGTCAGTATCTTATTACAGGCCTTTTGCCCTATTGTGCTTTATGCTGCTCATACGTAGAAATGAGTTTATTTGATTGTAATCTATTTTTCACAGATTTTTCATCGTAGATTGCATGAGTTTTGTTTTCACTTGAAAGTATAGCTGTCAGCACTGGCAAAGATTTAAGCAACCCTCTGACAAGATCATCAGCGTAACCAAAATTAATTCTTTTGATTTCTCCTTTCCACACTATTGTTGGTATAGCAGGAGAATAAAAAGGAACTAGGCAAATGAATTATTTCATAAATATCAGCCTGTATTAATTGTACTATACTGAGTTGCCATTTGTTGATGTTATTTTTATTTTCACATTGTTAAAAAGGAATTAACAAATAAAGATTGTGTCACAAGATAAGTTGCAATATCTTATTTTTTTCAGAATATGGCAGCCACGCATTTTCCATTAATTTGACACTAAATTCATGCTTAAGTGGATCACCAGTGTAAAGCCACAATATGAATACTGTTTAATAATCATACAGTCAGTTAAATTTGAAAGAATACTTTTGGGTCTCGGGCCTGTTAAACAATATAACAAAACAGATGAATGCATTGGAAAACTACTGCCTGTTTATACTGCTTTGGAAACTCTTCATGCATGTGGGTTTAGTGTGTGTCATCACACAGTTCTGA
Source organism: Andinoacara biseriatus (assembly GCA_015108635.1). Lineage (NCBI taxonomy): Eukaryota > Metazoa > Chordata > Actinopteri > Cichliformes > Cichlidae > Andinoacara > Andinoacara biseriatus. The sequence goes on along the minus strand of VUQJ01029122.1, from coordinate 13,760 downwards.
TCAGGAACCTACATTTTCAGTGCTGTTCTTATGATGTCGTTATGCAAGACATTTTCAATATGATGCTCGTCCTGATAACATGCTGTATGTAACTGCACTTTATAGCATCACGGTCTTGTTGTCTGTAACATTTAAAATCTTGCTGCTGGATCACAAAAAAAAAAAAACATTCCTTTTCATCTGCAATGTAGCAAAAGCACATCTAGCAACATATTGTTGGGACATGAGTTTAAATTCTTGTTTTTTTGTCTTATGATTCCTGCTTCCTGTTTCAGACTCAGACTTCGAGGCCTTCACAACCTAACCTGATTGGCTCACGCTGCTCTGTGCTCTTTCCCTGACCTGAGGTAAAGAACCAGTGTGAATCTGAGGCATCTGTTCCTTCTGCCCCCAAAACTTCATGTAGATGAGATCAGATGATGCCTATTTGCATATCTGATAAAGTGTAACTTGTTCTTGTGCATCTGTTCTTACAGGTCAAAGATAATAACCCACGATGCACTTTTCTATCTGCCCACCATGGTTCCTACCTGCTGAATGACATAAAAGATGTGTATTTAATATGTACGTGTCTGTGAGTGCATATGTATCTGTAGCTCATTGTGGAGCAAAAGACTGAAAACTTTGTATTTTGAAATCTAAGGAGGTACAGTAGTAATAACCATCTCTTCATTAAATAATGATGTTTCTAATGAATATGAACTAAATTTGTTCTGGTAAACAGGATCATAATAAACTGTTACTACTGTAGCAGCACTTATCCCCGCTAGTAAGCAGTGCACAAAGCAAAATGAAAGTTCTTATAAAACATATAAAGCAGAGAAAATAAAGATTTTCCTGCTGATTTTTCTCAGTCAGTCTGTGGTAGTTTATCTTTGCAACAAGGACGTTAAGCTTAAATATCAAACAGTTAAGAATAAAATCATAAAATAATTTGAGATAAAAATAAAAATATTGTAATATAGTTATATTTAATTGTTCTATATTTTTTAAAGCACATGTCGAAAACAACTTTAAAAAACCTTTAACCTATAGAAGATAGATGTAGCTTGGGGTCTGATAGTAAACACTTTCCTGATGAGTTTATGGTCACAATTACTAGTTTCAATTCTTAATGTTCATTTTGTAGATTGTGGTTCCAATTAGTGTCAAAAAAGGGATAATGTGGGGGTGTGCTGTAAAGTGGCAGGCCGGGCCTACCTTGTGATTGCCAATATTTAAGTGTTTGCAGTTCCGCAGTTTCTAAGTCACATAAACCCCTAGCTCATCACTTCTTGTTTCTAAAAGCCAAGTTAGTGAGTTAAGATGCTTAAGACTTCAAAATGAGATTTGGTAAATCAGTGGGTGATACCACAGTGGCTATCTTACAAAAATGGTGGAATCAGAAATCCAGGAAACGGAGAACACTGAAGGCATTTGAATTTGTTTTCTGCTGCATCACATCACAAATTTATTTAGGTCAAGTCAAAAATACATTTTTATAGATATTTTCTGTCTGTCTGCTACATGAAATAAACACAATCATCAGGATGAATTATTTACACGAATCACGAGGTCATACATTGAGTAAGACAGTAGAACATTACGTTGTGTGCAGAAAGGGAGACAGCGAAAAGTACTTCATTAAGTCGAGCATCCATTACGAAAGGACCAGTGCTGAAAGCAAACCATGTTTTCAAGGCAAAAAGACATGCCTCAAAAAGAAAAACCTGCCAGAAATCAACACACCTGACAAAAGAATACAGTATTCAGATGACACGAAACAACACATTCAGAGTTACAACGGAGAACAACCATACCATGTGTCAGTGGGATGGATGTCATAAATCTTGGATATGTTTTGTCAGGGGATTTGACAGCATTATAACTTTGGTCCAATTTCTACGTTCATCAGAACAGCCAACACAAACCCTGTGTTATCGTTTGATTTTGGCTGATCATTTGAGGTAATAATTTCCAGTAACAGACAAAAATTTAATCAGATGAGTGTAAGATAACTATTCTGTCTGATGCCATGACCACCTTGTTACATATTCACGTGGATTCACACAGGCACAGAGGTTTTCTATTAATTTCCCAACTGATGACAACTTCCTTGTGTAATTTGAAACTTAAGATACTAACACAGAAATCGAATTTGTGCCATACTTGTAAAGAAATTTGATTCTGTTTGCTTGTTTTCGCAGGAAGCCCCCCCAAAAGAAAAAGCTCTACAATAAAATCTGATTCCGAAAAGTTTTAAACACCCAGACAGAGAGTCAGCAGGAAAATAAACTGCAGGTTGAAAGCAAGTAATAGCTCCATTGTGTCCAAGCAGGTTTTTATGTACAGTAATGATCATACATGACTGAATCATACATGTGTGTCCACTGGAGTGTGTATTCTTTTGTTTCTGCATGTCATCATTGTATCCATCAGCTGCTGCATCTTACTGTGGCAGGGCTTTCAAGATGGCATTCACCTCCTCAGCTACTGCTGTCAGAGCAAACTCAAACTGGTCCTGATTAGGAGGAGCAGTGACGAGAAAGCCAGAGACAGAGAGAGACATTTGGGTTATCATGGACTCTCTGAAGATCAGGAAAATAAACACATGCACAATCACACACAGATAATGTGTACCTTGGTGCGGACCAGGCCAGGTCTCTGGTCTCTGATGTGCTCCAGTGTGGCTGCAATGTCGATCTCCTTCACTCCTAATGACATCAAAAATAGTAGCGGCATCAAGTTAAGTTTTCTTGATGCCAGGAAATCCACCACTCCACAACTTTTCTTTTTGGGTGCTAAGATCAATCACTCTAAATCTGCTGTTTTCAGATGATGTGAATGTGGGCAATTCACAGTTGAGGTCAGTTGTGAAATGTTAGAATTGACATGAATTGCTAAAGAGTTCATATTCATCATTTACATATTCTTGTTATGAGCCAGTGAACAGGTAAATGTCTCATTCCAGGTTGAAGTCTAAACAGCAACCCTGCCTGATAAAAAAATAATCCCTGACAGCAAAAAAAGAGCATCTAAAATTAGTCTGAGTAAAGTAAAACTTTATAGTACCGATGTAATTTGTTTTCATTTCTTGTTTCCTGACTCTTTGTACAGGTTTCTAGTTAAGATGCTAAACTACTCAGCACAAGAAATACCACAAACATATCCACACATAAGTTTGAAAAAAAAAAATATTAGTACCTTACTTTAATATCGGCACCTTGCAACTATAGCACCCTCTGCTGTACTTGATAGGAAATGCAACCTCACTATGACTCAAGCCAAACTTTGCAAAACGCTTCATTACAGTTTTTTTCATCTTGCATCATCTGTGGGCTGCAAGTCATAACTATTAGGCATGGATATACTGTATCTGAATCATGTTTTGGCTTTTAAACAACTCACCCTTGGCCATGCGGTTCAGCACCATGTCAATAAGTATGTATGTGCCAGTCCTGCCAGTACCATCACTGTGGGAGGGCCAAAAATGCACAGGGATAAAGCAAACATGATCTTCCAAAGTGTTCTACTTCAAATTACCCTCTAAACACAAAATCCATGTTGTGGATATCTGCAGGTTCTGGTGTCCTACAGAAATCTGTGACCCGACACGCCCCTGAATATGTTCCTTTCATTTTTACCTGCAGTGAACGATGATTGGACAGGATCGACCTCTGTAGCATTTATTCACCTTCCTGAAAAGCAGAAACATGGGACAGAAGAGAAAGAAAAGGACAAAGGACAAGATGTGCTTTGTTATAAAATATCTATGTTAAGGGTTACAACTGACCTTTTTCACAATAAAATAATAGCATCTACTTAGTAATAAAGAAATGACAAATTCTGTACCACATGGAAATAAGATCTCTTACGCTGCTTTGAGTATTTGTGGAATATCCCAATGAGAACAAAGTAAGTGATCGTGTTGGAAATACAAGGAATGAAATGAGTGTAAATGACAGATAAACACAACAAGATCTGGAATGGGAGAAATTTGACTTGATAGGAAAATTAGATACTGCATGAGGGTGTGGAGGACAGTGAAGTGGTAAAAACAGGATAGAAAAAGTAGAGAGGAAGCCACAGATTCACTGTCCCTCTTGCAGTAGCCAGTCACACCTGCCAATGCTCATTTTTGTGACTATGCAACTGGAGCCAGAGTACTAGCTGCAAACCACAAAAATGACACTGGGAGATGTTAAAATACAAACCTGTCAGCCTGCACACTGGGGTAGAGGGAGAGAGAGAGTGTCAGAGGTGATGGATTAAGCTTGAAACGGATAACATGGAAACTGGTTGTATACACTGACAAATGGCAGGAAGAATGGAAAACAGAAAAGAGATGGACATTAGAGGGATTAAAATCCACCAATGTGACTGCTGATAATAGTTCATATGCAAGTG
>VUQJ01029120.1:0-12737 GCA_015108635.1 Andinoacara biseriatus | reverse complement strand
GGCGGGATATATATATATATATATATATATATATATATATATTTATTTTCAAGAGATAGTAGATCTCAAGGTATTCACTGATCTTAAAAGTGCAATAAATGCAGATTTTACAAAGTCAATGAGTAATCGTGTTAAATATTTGCGATTTCAATATTGACCAAAAATCATCGTGATTATGATCGTTTCCATAATCGAGCAGCTGTAAGGCCACCTACACGTTACACCTGCAAAAGCTGCTTGGCCATGGAAATCCATGCCATGAAGCTCCTGGCACTTTTTGAGTTTTTGAGCTGATGTTAATGCTAGAGGAGATTCAGTCTGCAGCACGTTGATGACTTTTATGCTCTGCAAATTTTTGAGGCCTGACACTTCATAGCTGAGCTGCTGTGGATCCTAAATGCCACCTTATAGCTGATTGTGGAAAAGCTAGGAGGGGGGGTTACAAACTAAATTGTTGCAACAATGGCATCCTATTAGCAACATTACATAAGCTGGACAACAGAGAAGCACCAGCCATGCTTCAGTTCAGGCTGTACCCCGCCTCTCGTCCTTGTACAGATGGGAGAGGCTCCGGCTCCTCAATGACCCTGAATTGGAAAAGAGGTTAAGACGAAATACTAGTTCCTGTTCTTGGGGCTGTTCATGCTAAATCTCTGGGAGGAGGTCTTTAACCATCATGGTGCTAGATCTGAAATTTTAATGCCGTCACAGTGGCATCTCTGTATTTCAATGCTTTGGCCCAGTAGATGCAGAAAGTGCATGGTGCGAGAGTTTGTATTGAATGCACTGGAGTAACATCAGATTTGAGTTATCTGCATACATCGAACAAATCTAATTCCTTAGCAATATCTTGAATAGTTTTTCCTACAGTTGGATCTCTTCTGTTGCGTACTGCCCTGAAAATGCACAAAGAGAAAACTGCTGCACGTCCTCTGTGAAGCCCGGAACAGCCGACCTGCTGAGCACCTTCAAAAGTGACTTTGTGCCATTCTCTTTCAGAGCATCCTCATTTTCACACCCTACTATAAATACAGAATGTGTGAGTGTGATGTCAGAGGAACAGGAAGCGTATGCCATGGTTGTTACCACGACGACTGGGTTCAAGGACACATGGCCAGAGTAGTGCTGGATCATCATTAAGAAAATGTGCGCGCGCACACACAGACACACACACTGATCGGGACATCTGAGTTGACCCTTCAGAGCATTTACTGAGTGAAGTCGCTTCATTATCTCTTGCCTTCCTTTTAATGTGCACCTGTCTCTCTGTCTTTCTATAGGTGTGTCTGTCCTGCAGGTATGCAGATGTGAAGTCACTAATCACCTGCATGCAGGCGCAGGCAAAAAACAAAAGCTGCAGCCACTGCATGCAGCAGGAAACACTTCATCTCTGCCTCTTCTGCCTCCCGTCTGCCTCTCCTCTCCTCCTGCAGAGCTCCTTTTTCCTTTCCCCCTCCTTTTCCTCATTGAAACATTCCTCATCCCGCTCGTTCAGCCAGAGGAAGTGTGGCACGTTGGGTGACGAGGTGAGCACGCTCAATGCAGTTCCAAACCAGAGCGCACAAATATGTATTGTCAGCACTGTGCATAATCTCTCTGCTACCTTTCCGCCAAGCTCACCTCACCTCAGCGAGCAGACCCCACCTCCCCGGCGGCAGCCACCTCCTCTGTATACATTACACACCACCTCCTGCTTCCACCAATCAGGAGCCAGAGCAGGGAGGCAGACTTGGAAAGCACATAGTTACAACGGCGGATCTATACGTTTGGCTCTCGGCAGGAGGCGACAGGGGCGCAGAGATGGTCGGCTGTCCGGAGGAGGAGGAGCAGAGGGGGCTTTATCCGAGCGGTCATTATGATGCAGGGCATCCCCGAGCGTGTTTTGGCAGAGCGCCAAAGTGGCCACAAACAAGACACACACTCCACTCTTGGGGGCTGTAACGGCCACTCCATTAAATGTAATCACTCAAAGTCTGTGTCGATTCATTGGAAAAGGTATGAAATGACACACACACACACACACACACACACACACACACACACACAGGATTTCTGAATGAAGGCGCTCGAATTTTGAACATTTCCAAAGATTCGGCATGTGGATTGAGGTGAGGAAGCATGAGCGGCTCCTTTTAGAGGAGAGGCGGTGGTGATGGTGTGGGCGTAGGTGACAAGTGAAGATGGCAGCCCAAGTGTGAGGAGCCATGTGGAGCTGCAGGAAAAATGAGATGCTGCTGGCATTTGCAGGCGTCCGAATGAGGCCGTTAAAAGGTCAGACATTTTGAGGTAAAGAGGCGCGTGCGTGCGGACACACACTCACACAAATACGCACACACAGAGCGAGTTGGATATTTCAGATGATCACCCATCATCCACCCTGCTTCATGAAATGAAAATGAAGCAGCCTGTAAAGAGGCTTTCATAAAAGGTCATTTGACTTGTCCGCCCCATCCGAGCAGGAATGGAGGAGGAAGAGGAGGAGAGAGGGTTGCCCCACAATCATGGCAACCACTATTTAAGAGTGTGTCTCCATTATCATCATCATCACCACCATCACCTGAGCGTGTCCCCGGGGTATCAGGTGCACACACACACACACTGCTGCAGTCACAGTCTCAGAGGAATACAAATACCAGGCAGCCACTCGCCTCTGGTCTGAGCGTAAAACCACACACACACACACACACACACACATAACACACGAAGAGTGGGTGAAAGAGATCAAGGGGCTCTACAGAATACATACACCCCTCTTCCTCCTCCTCCTCCTCCTCTCCCCTCAGGCGCCATGCAGCACTCAGGATGAACCCAGAAATCCTGACGTCTCATGGTGAGTGTCAGCTCCCCTACAAACACACCCTGCACAGCACTCAATGCATGAGTGGTGAACATGCTGGCAGACAGGTGTGTGTGTGTGTGTGTTTGGTTTTACGTGAGCATGCAAAGGTGAGAAAAAAGGTGGGTGTGACTGCGAGAATGGGTGCAGATGCGCGCGGGAGATGTTCACATGAGAGGAGAAATCAGCTTACCTTTCACTTGGCTCTCGTACTCTGCGAGGATTTCTTTGTCCTTCTTGCTTTTGTTTGAGTTTGACATGTCGCCACAGTGGAGGTGACTGATCGGCAGGTAGAGAGGAAGTATTAAAAAAGCACAAGAAGAAGAAAAAAAAATTTATTTCCCTCCGCGTGCACCGCCCGAGGCTTCACCCGCAAACATGCTCGGCGGATCCATCCAGTGCCGCAACAACACAGCCAGTAGTGGCCCCGCACCTCTCCACGCTGAGGAGCAGGAGGAGGAGGAGGAGGAAGAGGAGGAGGCGGAGGGAGAGGGGAATCACGCACACCCAGAGAGAAATTACCCACTCGTGACCGCAGCCGCCGCCGCCGCCGTGAGGACCCACAACCAGCTGATTAAACCTGCAAAAACCCAGCTTCACCTCTTTCAATCACACCCGCGCGCGTGCACACACATGCACCGGTCTGCAGGGAGGGAGGGAGGAGCGGGCACACGCCCACTAGGTAGATATGCACTGGACCACACGCGCGCGCGCAGAAACACACACACACACACACACACACAAAGAGTGTGCCCGTGTTTAAATGTTATCATCACCCCGCCGTGATCGGCACGCGCGGACGCACCAGCTCTGCGCGCGTGCAATTGATGCCAATAAGGGGGAAATAAATAAATAAATAAATGAAATGCCGGTGAGGAAATGGGTGTGTCCGCGTGGGAGGCGGAACCGGAGGAATGACTGACAGCTGGGACCGCCAGTGAGTCACAGAGAGTCCGAATGAATATATTTATTTTTACATTGTAAATTAAGCTTTCTCTTTAATATAGAAAACATAATAAAAAAAATAACAATAATAATAATAAGTATTATTTTTTTCTAGCACTTTTCAAAATCCAAAGAGCTTCACGGGAGCAGCAGAAGAGAACAAACAGTGGCGACCAGCAAACTGTCGGAAAAACTGAAAAGACAGCTCAAAGGAGCAGAAAAACATCTAGGAGGAAAGGCCTTCCCATAAAAGTTAGTTTTCAGGACAGACGGATTTGCTCAGGCAGGTGATTCTGCAGCTTGAACAGACTAAAGACCTCTGCCAGGGGATGGAAAAGTCTGCACAGGCGCTGCTGAGAGGTCTGTCCTATGGAAACCTGCCTGAAACATACCGGGGCCAGTTCGGTTCAGTCTGCAGTCGCAACATCTGGAATGTCTGAAGTGATATCACTAATGCTGGTCACAGTTTGCATCACAATCAGCTCAGACTGAAGCCGCACGCCTGAAGAAGAAAAATGTTTATGGTCATTTGGCGCCACCTGGTGGTTAACCGTGATAATGAGCTGCGCCCACGGAAAGTGATCGTGTGTAAAAAAAAAAAATTTTCTCGTAACTGAAGAGACTTAAGATCAGGTAACACTGGATAAGATATACGTTATTTACCCCAAAGGTCTGGAAATTTGCAGCCAAAACATTAAGCACCACAAACAGCTTAAACAAAGTAGTAGAGCTCAACGAAATACATCAAAATATGACAAAATAAAATAGCTCAATAAAAATTACACAAATGAAAGGAGCAAAATTAAAAATAAAAATGCTGAAATGAAATAAAAGTGCCCCATAAGTAAAAGGCTGGATATAATTCAATAACAAACTCAATGAGAAAAATCATTAAATGAAAAACAAAAACAGCTCAATATAGAGTTTGATGCAATACAATAAAGTGGGTCTTCTGTATGTTTTGTGCCATTTTGTAGTTGTTTTTAACACCTCCAGCATGAATTTTGGTCATTGGTCAAATACATAAACTAACAACAATTTGTTGCTTCTTACTTCTGCCGAGTCTACGCGTTCAAATAACCACTAGGTGGCAGCAGAGTGCCTCGCATCTGTTTTCACGCATCTGTTTTCATTTCTCGTCATATCTTTTCTTGCATGTCTTTTTTTTGCATCTTTTTGTTATTCTTTTGCATAGATGTATCGCTAGCTTTGCATCTATTGTTAATTTTCACTTTTTATTAGATTAGCATCTTTTTGCCATTATTTTTGCATAATTGTGGTTGTTTAGTGTCTTTTCTGTAGTGTTTTTTTGGGTGTTGTTTCTTTTTTGTGATTGTCTTGTGCTTTCACTGATTGATGCTGCTTTGCATCTTGTAGCATTTGTGTGTGTGTGTGTGTGTGTGTGTGGGGGGGGGGGGGGCTTCCATCACCACACATTCTGGGGGCCTTGATAATAGCCCTGATAATACACCCTCCTTGAACTATTACTTTAATGGTTCTAAACTGTTTCCTCATTTTGTTTGAGTCCTCCTTTAAATAACCCAGCTGATTGTATCAACTGCCTCACTGAGGTACCACCATATGCCTGGCATACTCTGTGCATCCATTAAGGAGCACAGGCCTAATGGTCGTGTTTGTTGTATAGCTTCCTGTTGTTCAGGCTTATCTGCGCTGGGCAGAAAATCACGAGTCAGGGTCTGCAGACCTGAAATAGATGCTCAGGGTCTCAAAACGTTTATGCAACAAGTCCACAAGGACTCAGAGGGTTAACCAAACTTCCCGTGCCTTCTTTGTTCACCTTGAGCTTCAACAACATTTTGAGAAATGGAAACTGTTGCAGTTTTAACTCAAAGTCCTCACTGCCTTTGGTTTTGGTTGAAGTGTATTATTATTAAGCTGACTGTGGAGAAATAAAGGTTGAAAATGATCCCACTCAAACATCTGCTTCACTTTGGTGGACGTAAAAGATTCTCGTGGAAGAGAGGCTCTTGATACTTCATCACACCTTCAATGTGAGCTTAACTCAGACTCTCTGCAGAAACTGTGCTGAAGAGGACGAGATGTGTCTGTGATCACTAATCTTGGTAAACTGCTCAGTACTTACGTAATGCTTTTGGACACTCAAAACCTCATTCATCCAATCACATTCAAGTATTTGTTTCTGAACCTACACCTTGCCTAATATTCACGCTCACACTCCGGATGCTCCGAGAGGAACTCAGGGTTCAGTGTTTTGCCCAAAGATACTTCGAGACTGAGCTCTACCTCCAGAACTCATTTTTTCTGTCGTCATATTGGTTAAAAAAAACCGTCCGGCATCGTGTCTATTTTTAAGAAGCTCAGAATGTAAAATTATTTCTGGTAAACACAATACCGCTGAAATTTTTAGCACAAGCATGAACTTAAACTCGGGCATCAAGTAATTTTAATGTTTGGCATATTGTTTTTGTTTTTTGTATCCTTGCAGTTGTTTTGGGTCATTTTGTAGTTGTGTGGTTGTTTTGGTTCCTATTTTAATCATTTTGTGAATTCAGTGTCTCCTGAATAGCTTGAGGGAAGGAACGATTGTGATCAAGTCTCATGTTTGTGACAGTGACCTTTGTTTCCACATATTAATCATTAAATTACATATGAAACCACTGCACTATTGGGCATATAAACGTGCTTCCCTAAAAGCCTTCACCACATGCTGTACATACAGTGTGTCTTCGTATTCATGGAGACACTCATAAATGTAATGAACTTCAACTTGACTGCATCGTGTAATTCTAGCTTCTCATTCTAACAGCACAACTTTATTGTTTTAAAGTGATAACTTTTCTTGTCTACAAAGATAGTTAGACATTCAGAAAGAGGCTTGTTATGCACGCGGATCAGTGAGCACTGACAGGTGAAGATGATGACACTGATTATCTCTTCATCATGGCACCTGTTAGTGGGTCTGATATATCAGGGAGCAAGTGAACTGTATGAGAACTGGACCACAGAGCAATGGAAGAAGGCAGTCTGGTCTGATGAGTCATGTTTTCTTTTACATCACGTGGATGGCCAGGTGTGTGTGTGTGTGTGTGTGTGTGTGTGTCGCTCACCTGGGGAACACCTGGCACCAGGATGCACTATGAGAAGAAGGCAAGCTGGCAGAGGCAGTCTGAGGCTTTGGGCATTTAGTGATGGGAAGTTCGTCTCTTTTCAGAGAGTCGGCTCTTTTGGCTGGGCTCCCAAAGAAGAGCCGGCTCTTCTGGCTCCCAAACTGCTCCTCAGGTTGTAGTTTAAAAAAATGTGTAAAATGAATTTCTTTTTCTCACCATTCCCACATGTAGCCTCTATTTAAAGTGCAACTTCCTCTTGCTCTTTCAGGACTCTGAGCAAACTTTTCAGGAGACGCTCCCTCTGTGTTTGATCTGTGTGGACTCACTGTGGGGTGTGTCTCCGCCACACATCTTAACCAATCACGTGTGGCTTCCACGGGCAACGTTCTGCAGGGAAACCTTTGGTGCTGCCATCCATGTGGATGTTACTTTGACACGTACCACCTAGCGATGCATTGTTGCAGACCATCTACAGTACACCCTTTCATGGAAACTGTATTCCCTGATGGCTGTGGCCTCTTTCAGCAGGATTATGCTCCCTGCAACAACACAGACATGGTTCGGGAATGGTTTGAGGAGCACATGAACGAGTTTGTGGTGCCGCTTTGGCCTCGAAACTCCCCAGATCTCAATCCAAACGAGCATCTGTGGGATGGATAAACAAGTCCAATCAATGGAGACTCCACCTCGCAACTTACAGGACTTAAAGGATCTGTTGCAAACGTCTTGATGCCGATACCTCAGCACACCTTCAGGGGTCTGATGGAGTCCATGCCTCGATGGGTCTGGGCAAAAAGGGGACCAACACAATATTAAGCTGGTGGTCATAATGTAATGGTTGGTGGGTGTATATTTCCACACTTTCGTTAAGTGTTTTGCTCATAATCAGGATTGAATGGAACTCATTTATATGCAGGCGAGACTGTACTGAATTCATTGCCACTCATTACGGTTACTCATTTCCTTTTTCACAAACCTGCGGATGTTTTCCGTGACCTTCCGTGGAAAGCAGTTTAACTCCACCACAGACCCTGCGCTCAGTGATTTGCTGCTTGCTGACTCGGTCTACTCATCCTTCGTCTCTTATCTTACAGCTTTTAAAGCGTTTCGTCTTGAGATAACCTCTCTGACACCACTTCCCCCGGTGTTCTACACTCAGAGATAAAAAATCTGAATCTTTTCTGTGTTTCTTTCTTTTACCTTGAACATTCACGCCTACACATGAACCCAAATGTGAGCCGTGCAAAGAGGAAAATGAACAACTGGAGCTTCTGAACAGGCGCAAGGACACCAAAGACCACAAAGGGGGTGAATTATTGAGAAACGGGGCCGCCCTCGGCCCTTACGCACTCTGCACTCCCATCAGTTGGTTCAAAAAAAGCTTTGCAGCCACGATTATCCTGTTCGTACAGTCACAGCGCTGAGCTATAATCCTTCTCTTGAGATTAATTGTGAAGAAAAATCATCAAGTTTGGTAAAAAGAAGACTACAGATCATCTCAGTTCTGTACTGGGATAACACAGAATTAGTGCCAGGTGAAGGCCAGATCTTTATTTCTCATACAAGTTCAAGTTTTTATTGTTGCTTTTTATACAAATTGCTGACCAGAAGGTATATGAAACCAGAGAGAGAATCTTAATGGGCTTAAATGAGCTTTAAAAGCTGCTGGATATTATTCACAAGCTGTTTCCTTTCACAACCCACTCACGATCTCTACTTCTACAACTCTCAGGATCGTGTTCGTGTCTTCAGGTTACGGATTAACCCCTTTTTTCAGCATTATGCTAATAATGCTAAGAATGCCTCCAATCTTTTACTGCCCTGTCTAGCCGCACTGCTCAGCCCCCAGAAGGGGGGACCGGAGGGGGATCACACTCCTCCACCTCCCTGGGAAGGTCTGGACCGGAGAGGAGAGTCCATTGTTGAACCTCCGATTCAGGAGCAGCGATCTGGTTTTCATTCTGGTCGTGGAACATTGGACTGGCTCTTTATCCACTCAAGCATATTCGCGGGTGTGGCAGGAAATCTGTCGTCACTTCATTCGTGCGTCACCAGTAATTTACTTTGGCTCCACCACGTTCACGGATAGAGCTCAGTCGGTACTCGGCACGTGGCTCAGTTAGTGAGTCAAATACACAACATTGATGGTACAGACAACAGAGGTTTCAGCTTCACTACCATTTACACGCACTGCTGCCATCTTGGATTGTTAAGTCAGGGTTGATGGGCCTGCGCCAACTTTCCAGTCAGGAATATGATTTGGGGCGGCATTCCAGCTGAAAATTCCAACTGAAAACTCGGAAATTCCAACTTCCACCTTCAACTGGACCTTTCCAACCTTTCTGCCTCTCGCTGTGTTTCAGAGCCTCCTCTCAGCTCCTACTCTTTCTCTGGCCGCTCACCTGGAAGCTGCTTGCTTGTTGCTGTGGACGCAGCAATAAGCTGCGCAGATGCTTCCTTTTTATTGCCGGCCTCTGGAGCAACTCTGGAGGAAACACCAGCCCACCCTTTTCATTTTCCTCACTTAGAAGGAAAACACCAAAAAATTCATAATTCAATCTGTACTGACTGTTTGACAATTTTTAGCCCAAATCCTGCACTTGAGTCCAGATCAGATTCGGTCTTCTCAGTGTCTCATCTACGAGGGAGAGTGGAGCGAAAGCTTGACAGACGGTGAGGTGGTGAAGGTGTGATGGACTCTTGAGGTAAAGTGAGGTCTGATTCCCCATGGATGGAGGGATTGCTTTACATTAATGTGACTCAGCTTCCAGTCAGGTCATCACTTTAATCTTGACTCTTGTTTCATGCAGGAACAAATTTAAAGGAGTACTGATGGTTTCACTGCATCAGATTTTTATGTTTCTGTATCTTTATTGGTTTGAACTTTCTGTGAGTTCTCCTCTTTGTCCATTATCAGAGATAATTTACAGCTGAAGTGGAAAAATATGCACACACGGGGCTCGGTCCAAAGCCCCTGGCAGTGATGAAGTGTTTAATGTCTACTTCGGAGAAGCTGCAGGGATTTCTGTGATGGATCAGCGCAAATTATTTTTACTCCTTCACTTGCACTCCCGGATTACCTGATCTGACTTGATCCCAGTCTGATCCCAGTTTTATTACAGTTGCTCTGCCTCAGTCATCAGACAGCGGCGGCCTCTGCAAACCTACTTCTGCCTCACGCCAGCAAAGGATGTGCCTGCAGACAGTACACCCTGAGCTGAGCCACACTAAGATAGAACAAACAGAGATATCACCATCATAAAGTTTGACAGGTTGGGAAAAATGTTGTTAGATAAACTAGTTAGCGTAGCATAAAGAGGGGGAAGCAGCTACGCTCGTCACAGGGTTTGTTTTGGGTATAACATTGTCGAAGAGGAGGAACACTCATCTGATATTTGTCCCTGACATACTTTTTAAAAGTCCTCTGACTGATGTTCAGTGTGCTTGTTAAAAATTGCTGCTCAACCTTCACTAAACAGGTGAGAGGACACTACAGTCACTGCACTTCAATCCCTGTACTGATCCAGCCGACCTGAGCAACCTGCATGCTGCTGCTCTTCCAAACCGCCTACCTATTGTGCATGCAAACATTAAAACTACACCGAATGCATGACGTTCACAGAGGACGCAAAGGTCAGATCAGAGGGAAGAGGGCAGTGATTTCCCTCTCACACAGCAGAAATGACTTTCTTTCAGCCCTTGCTTATACTTTCTAGATTTCTCCTCGAGTGTATCTGATGTAAATCTGGATCATTCACTGTATTCCCTGCACAAACAAGCCTGCAGCTCTCCTCAAACAAACACAACAGAATGGATTCATCTGGCGGCGAGAGCATCCCGAGCCACACAAACACAAACAAAAGCGCTCGATGCGAAGACGTGGGTGGCATCTTACCTCATCAGTCGGAAGCCACGATGCTGTACAATTAGTCATTTATCTTCAGGACACAACGTTAAGGAAAACAACATAAAGCTTGTGTGCACAACGCTTCGCAGCCTTCAGACTAGAGCTGGAACCATGTGAATATAAGTCATCCTGAAAAGAAAGAGCTTCAGTGGAATAAGACCAATGGGTTAGTGAGCTGGGCTGAGCTTCATGAAGGGGGCTCTTTTTACCTGCTGGAGCGGTCATAACTGATGCTGAACACATAACCTGGTCCAGTTTAAGTTTCAGTTTAAAAATTGTCTAGATGTACCACATTTTCAGTGATATATGCTTTATGCATGCAGCCTAATGAGCTGAATGGCAGCTCCTCTCACTCATTTTCCTGCAGATCAAAATGTGTAAGTTCCCAGGCATTCCCAGGCCTGCTGCGAGATATAATCTCTCCAGTGTGTCCTGGGTCGGCATCAGGGTCTCCTCCCGGTAGGAAATGCACAGAACACCTCACCCAAGAGCCATCTAGGAGGTGCGCAGGAAGCATCCTAATCAGGTGTCCAAACCACCTCAGCAGGCTCTTGTTGATTTGGAGTAGCAGCGGCTCCACTCTGAACTTGCACTGGCAAAGACACCTAATGGAAACGAGTCTGACTTATTGCTGGCAATACAGACCAAGCTCTCGCTGCCGTTGTACCGGGACTGAATGGTTCATACCTACAGGCCAGACTTCTCATACTTCTGCAGCACCCCCCACGGGATACCCCGAGGGACGTGGTTGAATGCTTTCTCCAAGTACGACACATGAAGACTGGATGGGCAAACTCCCACCCTTAGTCGAACGTCCTGGAGAGGATGCAGAGCTGGCCCGGTGCTCAGTGACTGGGACTAAAACTGCATTGTTCCTCTTGAACCCGAGGCTAGACTAACAGATGGACCCTCCTTTCCAGGACTCTGACATGGACCTTACCAGGGGGGATGAGGAGTGTGATCCCCCGATAGTTGGAGCACACCATCCGGTCCTCTTTCTTAAAAATAGGGACCCGTCTGCTAATTTAGTGGAACTGCACTAGATCTCCATGCGAAGTTGCAGACGGGTGTCACAATTAGAAATAGGTGCAGCAACTTATTGAAACGTGCAAACATACATGGAAAAAACAGGGTTAGTACAAATTTAAGTTTGAAAGTGGTTTTTGTTGTGTTCTCTGTCAGGATGATCCCACTCTGCTTCAATAATGTTTGAGGTCCAGACTCTGAGGAGGCCGATCCATGACTGATTGTGCTCCACTGTGTGTTTTTCTGTGCAGGTATGTTTTTACTCTATTGGCAGCATGTTTGGGGTCACACTGAAAAAGGACAGATTCGGTGTATCAGAATCTGGCAGCACCTTTCTGCATTCATAAGTGCTTCAGATGCATCTCTCAGATCCTGTGTCAGGTCTTTGTGGATATTTTTCTTGCGTCTTAAGGATGTGATTTTCAGATAGTGTTCTTCTGCTGCAGAGCATTTTTTAGGCCCGGCACCTTTTCTCTTTTCTTTTTACTCGATTCTTTTTGAAGACTGGACAGGCGCACTGTGCTGAGATAGGTTTTCAGCTAATAGCTCTTTGGGAATCGCCTTGTTGGTGCCTTGACAGTTTATGCTGTCAAACTGTGATATCTTTGGTATTTTTATAGATTCAACTAAAGAAATGTGAACAAATGATCTGTTTTTGTGACAGGCTGCTGGTAACAAAGTGCCTGTAGACACAACACTGGTTCATCCCTTGAGTTAGGGGCCTTTTTATGCTTGAATGATTCACGGGGCATGAAAATGAAAATGCTCAGACACAACGACGGGAAATGAGTGAAAAACTTCAGAAAGACCTTCAGAAAGCTGGAGAACTGTTGCTCAAGCCGACTTTAGGAATTAGAAGAGAGAGTGGCTCCTTGGAAGCAAAATATAAAGAAATGATGGATGGCTGAAGAATTTTCCACAGTACTGTATATAT